>JASDQU010308144.1:28586-53447 GCA_032191745.1 Picea mariana
TAGGGTGAATTTCCTCCTTGGCTAACTCATGCATATTTTGGTCAAATTTAGCGTTTAAACATGGGTTTAATTCTTAATTTATTCCTCCATGCATTAACTTCTTATCCTCACACATGCGCCACTCCTTCACTTAATTATTCCTCACACTCTCACATGTGTGATCCTTTAACTTACTGGGCACATACACTCCCACTCATAACTTACCCATGCGCATTACTCACTCACACTTATTCCCTCATGCACATTAGTTCCTAAATTTCTCACTCACACTTATTCCCTCATGCGCATTAACTCCTATTTTATTCACACTCCTCTCCTATATATTGGATGGTCTTCATTGGTTATTGGTCGGTTCTTGGCAACAACTAGCTAGTGTTCTTTCTCATTCCTCACTCTCTCTCTCTTAGTCTAGTGACTCTTCTTTGAACAAAGTCATCATTTTACTAGTTGTGGACTTGCCTATTGTGGTGAAATCGCCTAAAAGATAGGGTGAAATTCCTCAATCAAGGATTAATTTTCTCATTAACTTTTCCTCACTCACCATATCTGTGATGTCCCATTCCCAAGAGTAGGCCAACAGGGAGTGACTTAGTAGTCGATGTGTTCCCGTAGACTATAGTCAGGTACAAATAGGGAACAAGATGGAGAAATAAGGGTGGTTTGGTGTCTAAATGATGAATTAAGCCAAAAACTTAGGAAAAGTCACTTAAGCCTAAGCCAACGAAGAATTAGAATGAAAAGGTGCTAAAGAGGGACTTAAATAATTAATTATTCACCTAAGGAGGAAAAACGCCTAGCTTAAGTGAGGTCAATGGTGAATTAGATTAGGAAGGGTATAAAGGGAGGAATTTGACCTAATTCCTCATTATGCATTGTTATGATTTGATGTTGAGAGTTCCCAAAGGTGGAAGAGAGCCGACTTTATTGTTTTGTGGATTTCTGGAGGAAACCACCACCATTGATTGGTTTCGGTGTTGAGAGACACACCCTAGCCCATCAGAGATACCATCTAGGTATTTCATCCTGCTATTCAGGAGTATCTAGTGCATAGTGCGCAACTCAGCCAGTGAGGGCGCAAGTCAGATTGAAGGTTTGTGGAGTTGCACGAGGTCCGAGCTCAGATTGCAGTTTCCTTCCGACCCAGTTGAGATCCAGCTAGGGCGCTCAAATTGAGCCAGTTTCCATCAGATTTTGATGGTGGAATCTTGTAGGGTGCATCATCCATTCATTTAGGGAACAAATCTTCCGACGGGACATTTGAGGTTGCAAACGGAGCATCATGGAAGATCTGGGGAAACCCTTCTGACCCAATTTCACATTTGGCGAGACGATCGTTTTGAGTCCTATAGTAGTAGATTCCATTGGTGGAATCATTTGGGGCGCATCCAATGTCCCAAGAGGTGCACAAACCCCCCAGGGGTCCAGATCTGACATCCAACACTCATCCATTTCAGTCTAGAGGCCAGGGCGTTTCTATTGGAGCAGTTTCCAGCTCATTCCGACGGTCTGTCCTTCCGAACGAGTTTTCCAGCCAGTAGCGGTTACCGTACCTCTTCGGAATTGCATATTTTTGTCGATCTATCCGCGCATGCATCAGATCTGCCTTCATCTTCTGATCACAGGTATTTTTATGCTATTTTCTTGTATTCCAATGACAATCCATGAGATCTAGCTAACGATTATACTCTATATTTCCAGTATGTTATTGTATTTCCATGCTTGAGTCGCATAATACATGTTATTGGGCAGTTGATGTTCTTTACTTCCGCATGCATCTTTTATATACTGTTTAAACCATAAATACGCAACATGCACATGCAATAACCAACATGCACATGAAATAACCATAAATATCTCAAACACACAACTGAAACGCATCCAGAAACCCCCAGTGTATCAGATCCGCGAGACAAAACATTAGATCAATAGCAAATATCTTGATTAGCGAGATCATGGATATTTCAGTGGTATCAGAGCTTTAGTCCTGCCAGCCTGTGACTAAAGACTATGAGTGCAGCAGAAGACCCAGATGGTTGTGAGCACGTAGGTGATGAATATGTCACTTACAATAGACACAAGGAAAGAAGGGCTAGGCCCAACTTTCCTCCTTTCCCTCCCAGTTCATAGGAAGAGGAAGAGGCACACAGAGAAGCATAGAGAAGAGCAGAGTGCAAGGCCGAGCACGAAGCAGAGAGGAGGCTAGGTGACAGATATGAGTGACTAGAGGGTAGTGGTAAGGCCCCCATGGATCCAGATGCAACCTTCATGCAGATTAACAATGATATGTTTGCTAGTCGACGGACCATGTCTCAGTCCTTGGCTCATGTAGCTGATAGATTGGCTATGGTGGACATCCTGAGCACACAAGCCCCACATGCAGCATAGGGGAACTCAGGGGCAGGCAGTAGACCCCAGTCACCCACTCACACATACACCTCTGCGAGTAGGATTCCACGTCCGTTGTTTCCCAGTTTCCAGAGGGCATCCCCGGTAGTAGTACATATACTGATAGCACATAGACCACCCACTCATGCAGAGGACATTGTAGAGTATCGGAGAGAGTATGTAGCTTTGGGTTGTGACTTCCATTAGGATATGACCCTAGTCGAGCATGTGGGCTCAGACTCAGGAACCGCCCCAGAGAGCCACATAGAGGAGGGCCGCAGCCGTTGATCAGAATCTGGACCAGGGGTCTAAAATTTGCTAAAATTTCAAAGTGCTCGGAATGCGATGAAAACGGTGCCATTGCGTCCGTCTCGTTCTCCTGATTCCGGCGGTATATTTATTTTCGCAAACGGAGTCTGTATGGAGAAGTTATCGCGATCTGTTCGCCGAGCCAAACAGGGAAAAATTTGATGCTGACTGTACCTGTCCGTACAGGACACGTGTCAAGTCCGTATGGTCCGTACAAGACACGTGGCATGTCCGTATAGGACACGTGGCGTCTCCTGGGTGTGACACGTGTCATGCATATATGGCACTTTCATCACACGGTTTGACCAATATTGAAGTGACACGTGTCACCACTGGATGGGTGACATGTGACACATGCTGACGTCAGCATCCTGCGTGGCCAGGTGACGTGGCAACTGAGTGGCAGCGCTGACGTGGCGGTTTGTGGTTCGTTGGCAGCTGGACGAATTATATTTGGACACGTGGCATAGTGTGGGAGAATGAAAAGGTGCCACGTGGCCCAATGAAGGGCTGCCACGTGGCACCCCGAGTTTGGCTATTTGGTCGTTTGGTTATTTAAAAATTAAATGGGTCCGGGGGAATCGAACCCCGGACCTCCACCCACGCGCAAAGCTTTGACATACTTTGCCCAACCGTTGGACCACACGTTGGTTCTTACAATGTGTGTGTAAAATTTTATATTTGAATTCATTCCCAGCTATAATCGGCGGGGGGTCGGGCCGGGGCTAGCCCCGACCCCCGGTTCTATGTGTTGTATGTGACCTTGCCGGTGTTAAACGCGCGCGGGGAAATGTGTTTCATATTTGATAAGCCACGGTTTAATTCCGTCATTACATTTGACCGTGCCATTTGTATTGTGGCCTTTGTAATGCGCGGGAGTTTCAATTCATAACCCGCGGTCATCTCCCCGTTCACATGTGACAGCTATCCTTTGATTGTGTGCGCGCGGTTTGGTGCATTTGCGCGGGGGAGCTTTCATATTTTGGCTCATGGTTTTATGTATGTTCACATATGACCTTACCTTCTATCATATGGCGCGCGTGGTTTTGGGTTTTCGTTTTGATTTATTAAACGGTTATGCATTTACACCCCCGCCACTTGTCACCGGGACGTGGAACGGTGGCACTTAGCCCCTTTTGTGCGCGGGAAGGTGGCCACATGCCCCATGCGCCCAACACCTCCATCCTTGGGGGCTTGATTCCGGGTAACTGTTCGACAGTTTGACACCATTTTCGGAACGCGTATGTGTGCTGGGTTTTGTGACCGAAAACGCTCAGAAGCCAGGTTCAGTCTTTCACAAGTGCAATATGGCGAGCCTGTAACAGAGCTTGAAGGGGAAAATATGGCAACAAGCATAACTTCTTCAATTTTTGGCCAAATTAGGAGCTGTAAAAGACCAACTAGGGGTTTTTGGACATTCTGAGTCCATTGGAACCATTTTCACAGGCATTTGAAGAGCCCATTTGCAGGTTTTTCACATTTGAAGTTTGAGGAAGCTTCAGGAGCCTTAAAGCCCTCATTGTTTGAGGCATTGCTCAGAGGAGCACATATCCATTTTATGTGACTGAATAGTCATTCTTGACTGTTTATTATGCTCTGAACTCATTGGGATAGGTTTCATATCCATTGGAGGACTTCTACAGGTATTTTTGCCTCATTCAAGCTCAGGGAAGCTTGGAGGTCACATGTAGAAGAGGTCATTGTTGGATGAGCCATTGTCCATTTGCAGAGTTTTAACAGTCATTTTTGGGGTTTTTATGTATTATGAATCCAATGGTACAGTCTGTAAATCCATTGGAGTTGAGCAGCATCTTGTAATGAGAATTTGACAAACTAATCCCAAAGAGCCAAGTCCATTGAAGGAGGCTCAAGGAGATGTAGCCCAGAGAGGGGTGAACTCCTTTATCATCTTGTTGTTGTTGTGAGTTTGCTGTGTTATTTGCTGCACTTTACATTGCTTTGTATTGGTTTATAGCACATATTTAATCATTTAAAAGAACCTTTTCTCACACATATACATTGACAAGAAGAACCAAGAACTAAACACATAAACCTGTTTGCACATTTTAACACATGAAGCAAGGTCATGTTAAGATTTATTTTATGAGGTAGAGGGTGATTGCATAGCATAACAAGTCAGCCTTCTATTTACAGATCAGCCGTAGCAGCAGCAGGGGCATAACATTGATTTTGATTTGGAAGGTTGGTAAACTCACCATACCTTTTTTCGATGGATCGTCCAAATGCGCCGCTAGATCTTGGGTACAGAAGCTTGGCACCTACTACAAGCTCAACCAGATGACCGAGACAAAGGCCATCAGTTTTTCCACCTTACACTTAAAGGGTGAAGCACACAAGTGGTGCTATCATGGATTGGTGAGATTAGGCCACAGTCGCATCACCTTCTACCAAGAGTTCATAGAGAGACTCATGGATAGATTTGATAGGAGGGATCCAGAGATCCATTTCAGAGATCTAGCCCAATTGAGACAAATTGGAGCAGTAGAGGCATTCATCTCATAGTTTCAGTGGGTAGCAGTGGCAGTGACAAGTATATTCGAGCCCTGACTGATCATGTTATTCACATAAGGGTTCATAGAACCTTTGAGAGGATGGGT
The DNA here is from genome assembly GCA_032191745.1 of Picea mariana. NCBI lineage: Eukaryota > Viridiplantae > Streptophyta > Pinopsida > Pinales > Pinaceae > Picea > Picea mariana. The sequence goes on from JASDQU010308144.1 coordinate 33,899, forward strand.
AAGGCATACCGACCTCACACCCTACAGGATGCCATTCTACACACTAGATATTTGGCAGATTCAGTGCCAAAAACTAAACCCTTTTCCAAATCCTTCGTACCACAAAAGGATTGGGACCGGAAGCCATTACAGAGGGAATGGAAGGGTAAGGAGAAGTTTGATGATGAGACAAGGTGAGAGCTTATGAGGAAAAAGCTTTGCTTCAACTGCAGAGATCCTTGGGTCCAAGGCCACAGATGCATGGGAAAGGGAGAGATTCACTATATTGAGGTGGCCACAGACAGTGTGGATAGTGAGGAGGAAGAGTAGGACAATGAATCCACTAGCTCAGAGGAGGAGCCAGAGCAGGAGAAGGAACAACCTTCCTGTAGACCATCGACACCGGCAGGGACCCACCCACCGGTTGTTCCACAACCTCCTGAGCAGGCTAGCAAATGGAAACCAGCAAAGGGCGGAATCATAGCTACCCTTTCTGGTGTACCTAGGTACAACACCCTCTAGATCAGAGGTACTATTCAAGGACAATGGGCAATCACCCTGATAGATGGTGGGGCCACCCACAACTTCATCGACGCCTCATTGGTATCAAGACGGGCCCTTCAAACAGAGGAGTTTGAGGGATTTGATGTTGCAGTAACAGATGGCCATACAGTGGAGTGTCTAGACAGAGTTCCGAACTTGGAGATCAGGTTGGGCAACTACACTATGAGAGATACATTTTATGTGGTTGACCTATCAGACACAGATGTAGTTTTGGGAGTTGAGTGGTTGATTACCTTGGGTAAAATCACCAACAACCACCAAACCTTAGAGATGGGATTCAAAGACAGTGATGGGAAGAGGGTTGTCCTAAGGGGAATGTCGACAAGGGAACCCAGGACAGTCTCAACCAAGAGGATGGAGAGGATCTTCAGGCATGGGAAGGCAACATTTTCCGCAGAGTGTTTGATCACTACGCGGAAGGATTCTGAGGGTCGACAACAATATCAGACAGAGATCAGGAACTTGTTAGGATGACATCAACAGGTTTTTGGTTTGATTCCACTAGGGAGACTTCCAGACAGGGGATTTGAGCACACCATTAAGTTGGAGGAGGGGGCCAAACCCATGATCACCCCCCCCATTTTCATCCTAAGAGGTTCAAGGATGAGATAGAAAAAACAATCAAGGAATTGTTGGCAATGGGACACATCAGACCTAGTAGCAGTCCATTCGCCTCTTCAATTGTCTTAGTCCTGAAGAAGGATCGTACCATGAGGATGTGCATCGAATACTGGGATTTGAATAAGAAAACCATCAAAAACCAGTATCCTATCCCTCACATTGACGAGTTTATATATGAGTTGCACAGGGCAATTATCTTCTCGAAGATTGATCTATGCTCTGGATATCATCAGATCAACATCAAAGAGCAGGACATAGAGAAGATGACATTTCGGTGCCACTTTGGCCATTTCAAGTTTCTGGTTATGCCATTCAGGCTAACCAATGCACCAACTACATTCCAGTCTTGCATGAACCACATTTTCAGGGGGCAGTTGAGGAAATCAATTTTGGTTTTCTTCGATGACATTTTGGTCTATAGCAAGACATGGCAAGACCATATGGGACACTTGGAGGAGGTATTGAGCATCATGGAGGCATAATCACTGTACACCAAAGAGTCCAAGTGTGAGTTTGGGATGACAGAGTTGCTTTAATTGGGCCACATCATCAGTGCACAGGGGGTTCAGGTACATCAGGAGAAGATCATGGCCATTTAGGATTGGCCAACACCCAGGAGTTTGACAGAGTTAAGGAGCTTCTTTGGGTTGTGCATTTATTACAAGAGGTTTGTTAGGGGGTTTTCACAGTTAGGAGAACCACTCATAGATTTGACCAAAAAGGGTGCCTTTTAGTGGTATTAGAGGAGTCACAATGAACATTTGAGAAGATGAAGGAGGTTATGAGCACATGCCCTATTCTAGCCCTTCCAGACTTCTTGCAACCGTTCGTTTTGGAGTGCGACGCATCATGGGTGGGAATTGGAGCAGTGTTGATGTAGGGAGGCCATCCCATTGTGTTCGAGAGAAGGAAGCTCAGCAATTCGAAGTGACTCTACCCTATTTGCGACAAGGAAATGCTAGAAATTATGCATGCCTTAACCAAATTCAGGCAGTATCTGGTGGGCAACAGATTTGTAGTGAAGACCGATCACAATAGTCTCAAGTATTTCCTGGATCAGAAAGACCTCAGTGAGAGGCAACATAAGTGGGTCTCAAAGATCCAAGCCTTTGATTTTGACATCGAGTATGTCAAGGGAAAAAGGAACATCTTGGAAGATGCCTTGTCCAGGAGGCCACTAGGGTGTTCGATGATGAACATTTGCACATATTGGAAAGCACACTTGTTGGTGGAATATTCCAAAAACAAGTTTGCTTGTGAGGTAATGGATGGACAAGTGGTCGACGATAGATACCGGGTACTAGATGATGTCATTTTCTACAAAGACTGGATCTACTTGGTTCTAAAATCTACCTTAAAGGGGAAGATTCTAAAGGTGTGTCATGATTCACTTGCAGCAGGGCACCAAGGGTATTTCAAAACTTACAGGCAGATTAGGGAAAGATTCTCGTGGAAGGATCTCAAGGATGATGTACTGAAGCACATCCAGGAGTGCACGACTTGTCAGCAAAAGGTCAAAGAAGACACACCCAGCAGGGTTACTACAACCTCTACCCATTCCAGAGCAGAAATGGGAGAGCATTTCTATGGATTTCATCACAGGCCTCCCCTGCATGTAGGGCAGGGACTGTATATTTGTAGTGGTCTACAGGCTGACCAAATTTGCACATTTCTTCGCCATACCCATGGACTACAAGGCCATACATGTAGCGGAGTTATTTTTCAGAGAGGTATTCAGATTGCATGGCCTTCCCAAGCAGATAGTCAGTGATAGAGATGGTCGCTTCATCAATGCATTTTGGCAGGAGCTTTTTCGGTTGATAGGCACAAAGCTAGCTACGAGTACCAGCTACCACCCACAGATAGATGGCCAGATATAGATATTCAACAAATGGGTGGAGGGGTATCTGAGGAACTCTGTGGGAGGACAACATCACACATGGGTGAGGTGGTTTCACATGGGTGAGTATTGTTACAACACGACACACCATATGTCTATCAAGATGTCACCATTTAGAGCATTGTATGGATACGATGCACCCACTTTTGTGGATACTGTATTCGGGGATAGCAGGTTCCCAGTGGCAAAATGTTGGGTGGAGGAGAGCCAAAGGATTTCACGAGCAGTAAAGGAAAACTTATAGGTAACATAGAGTCAACAAAATATCTATGCAGACAGGTAGAGGATCAAGCGCAGTTTAGAGGTTGGGGGCTTGGTTTTCTTGTGGTTACAGCCATATCAACAATCCTCCTTGAAGAGGAGTGGAGTAAAGAAACTGAAATCGATATTTTATGCGTCGTACAGAGTCATTAGGAGAGTAGGCAAGGTGGCATATGAGCTAGAGCTACCGGAGGGTAGCAAGATCCATAACGTCTTTCACGTTTCTTGCCTTAAAAACACAGTGGGACAACAGATCATCACTTCAGAGGAGCTGCCACCTTTAGATGAGGAGGGCCAATTGGAGTTAGTGCCATAGGAGGTGCTCGAGTAGAGAGAGTGTAGGTTGAGGAACAGGGTCATCAAGGAGTGCTTGATTAGATGGAAGGGTCTTCCAGTGGAGGATGCCACATGGGAGGGAGAGCATATTTTGCAGCACCCAGGATTGATGTTGCTTGAGGACAAGCAATCTCGGGAAGGGAGGACTGTGATGTCCCGTTCCCAAGAGTAGGACAACAGGGAGTGACTTAGTAGTCTATGTGTTCCTGTAGACTATAGTCAGGCACAAAAAAGGAACAAGATGGGGAAATAAGGGTGGTTTGGTGGTTAAACAATGAATTAAGCCAAAAACTTAGGAAAAGTCACTTAAGTCTAAGTCAACGAAGAATTAGAATGAAAAGGTGCTAAAGGGGGACTTAATTAATTAATTATTTACCTAAGGAGGAAAAGTGTCTAGCTTAAGTGAGGTCAATGGTGAATTAGATCAGGAAGGGTATAAAGGGAGGAATTTGACCTAATTCCTTATTATGCATTGTTATGATTTGATGTTGAGAGTTCCCAGAGGAGGAAGAGAGCCAACTTTACTGTTTTGTGAATTTCTTGAGGAAACCACCACCATTGATCGGTTTCGGTGTTGAGAGACACACCCTAGCCCATCGGAGATACCATCCAGGTATTTCACCATGCTATTCAGGAGTATCCAGTGCAAAATGTGTAGCTCAGCCAGTGAGGGCGCAAGTCAGATTGAGGGTTTGTGGAGTTGCACGAGGTCCAAGCTCAGATTGCAGTTTCCTTCTGACCCAGTTGAGATCCAGCCAGGGCGCTCAGATTGAGCCAGTTTCCATCAGATTCTGATGGTGGAATCTTGAAGGGTGCATCATCCAACCATTTAGGGCGTGACTCTTCTGGCAGGACATTTGAAGTTGCAGACGGAGAATCAAGGCAAATCTGGGGAAACCCTTCTGACCCAGTTCCGCATTTTGCGAGACGATCATTTTGAGTCCTATAGCAGTAGATTGGGAATCGGTGGAATCATTTGGGGTGCATCTAGTGTCCCAGGAGGTGCGCATGTTGATATTATGGTAGTTGCGGGAGTTATTTACCTCCACGTGTAAACCTGACAAGGATAGAATACTCCAAGAAGTAAGAAGAAACCCTAATGAGTTGGCTAATAACCCTAGAAGACTTGTCGGCTCAAGAAGATGATTTATATTAGGTTATTAGCCTCCAAGAGAAGAATTCGGCCATAAATAATAATATATAATGAACAAACAGATACCAAGAATGAGAAGTCGGCCCAGGCAGTTAGCCAGAATTAGTATAAATACAGGAGGCCAGTTCTCATTCTGGCAGGCAGTCTCATAATTGTAGAGCAGCACTTGCGCACACTGCAGTTGCCTAGTTTCTGTGCAGGTTTGGAGGAGAGATGTCGTTGCAGCTGTTGTAGCTAGCAGTTATGCTTGGACTATCTCTTGGTTAGGGTTTGGACTATCTGATCAGCTCTTTGTGATGCGTTATCCTTGGGGAAAGGTGTGCTACCTTTTGCTTGGCTATCTAGCCTAGGGTTTGCTTCCAGAGTGATTCTCTGTCAAGGTTAAGGTGCTCGGAGGGTGGCTTTGGCCTATGGTTGGGTGACAAGGGTATTTTCAATGGTAAAACAAGCACACATATTTCATATTCTAACAACGCAAACCCCCCAGGGGTTCAGATACAGTGCCTTAGAGACCAAATCTGACATCCGACACTCATCCATTTCAGTCTAGAGGCCATGGCGCTTCTATTGGAGCAGTTTCCAGCTCATTCTGACGGTCTATCCTTTTGGATGAGTTTTCCAGCTGGTAGCAATTACCGTACCTCTCTGGAATTGCATATTTTTTTCGATCTATCCGTGCATGCATAATATCTGCCTTCATCTTCTGATCACGGGTATTTTTATGCTATTTTCTTGTATTCTAGTGACTATCCATGAGATCTAGCTGACGATTATACTCTATATTTCCAGTATGTTATTATATTTCCATGCTGGAGTTGCATAATACATGTTATTAGGTAGTTGATGTTCTTTAATTCCGTATGCATCCTTTATATACTGTTTAAACCATAAATACACAACATGCACATGCAATAACCATAAATATCTCAAACACACAATTGAAACGCATCCAGAAACCCCCAGTGTATCAGCTCTGCAAGACAAAACATCAGATCAGTAGCAAATATCTTGATTAGCGGGATTAGGGATATTTCGATATCTTAACTTTCCATTAATCGATTTCCCAAATTCCCCTTAATTTGCTTTTAAACGCTAATTTCCTAAAAAATAGAAAACTCCCTAAAAAATAGGGCAAATTTCCTCCTTGGCTAACTCATGCATATTTTGGTCAAATTTAGCGTTTAAACATGCGTTTAATTCTTTATTTATTCCTCCATGCATTAACTCCCTCTTATCCTCATACATACACCACTCCTTCACTCAATTATTCCTCACACTCTCACACGTGTGATCCTTTAACTTACTATGTGCATACATTCTCACTCGTAACTCACCCATGCGCATTACTCACTCACACTTATTCCCTCATGCGCATTAATTCCTAAATTTCTCACTCACACTTATTCCCTCATGCGCATTAACTTCTATTTTATTCACACTCCTCTCCTATATATTGGATGGTCTTCATTGGCTATTGGTCGGTTCTTGGCAACAACTAGTTAGTGTTCTTTCTCATTCCTCTCTCTTTCTCTCTTAGTCTAGTGAATCTTCTTTGAGCAAAGTGATCATTGTATCGGTTGTGGACTTGCCTATTGTGGTGTTGCCAACCCTCTTGCAAGCCCATCAATAAAGAATTTGAGTGTTTGTGTTCTAACCTTGTTTCTTGTTGGTATTTTGTGAAATTTGCAATCTGTTTTGTCATTTTCTGAACTGTTCATTGTAATTTTATCAATCTTTTGAGTAGTTTTCTATTCTATTTCTATTCCATATTCATTGTGCTAACCTTGCAGGATTCCTCCAAGTGAAGAAATCATATTTTCCTATCGTTTTGGATAGTTTGACACACTGTCCAAGATGAGCAACTCACTGTTTTTTTAGTTTAAACACAAAAAATCAGTTTAAAAAGACAACAACAAGGTACCTAGGGTGCCTAGGAACTCCCCCCAGAGGCTAGCAAGCACTAGCCCAAACAGAGAGGGGTCTAACCTGTGACAATTTGGGGCTTTTCTCCTTGAATTAGCCAAGGTTTCATCGATGTTATAACATGTTTATCAACTCAATTGGAGGGTGGAAATATGTGCTAACAAATTGGCGGCGTTGCCAAGGAACGCCAACCTTGGTAACAATGACATCGATGAGTTTTTATTTCATTGTTTTACTTTGTTTTAACTCACCTGGCGACTCCACGTGATACAAGGATAACTCCACAGGGGATTTACACAAGAAGATATTTTGGTTTCGATTCCATCACAAGGTCTAAGTTTCGAGCTTCAACAAACCCTAATATCTTTTCCTGGAACAAGACTATCCTTTCACCAAGAACTCCTCTCGAAGTTGGTAAGCATATGAGTTCTTAGGTAAGTTCTTTTTCGACGAGAACTATGGTGAGTGTATCTTTGACCTCTTCATCTTTCGTTTTAATTCCATCTCGAGCTAGTAGTAGGGTAGCAGTTGTGTTTTTTTTTATCTAAGACTAACAATATGGATGCAACCAATTACAAGACCACCATTAAGGTGGAGATTTTTTTGCCTTTGACCCACTAAGTTTTGTTGCATTCCCAGATTATCCTCATGACTTACTTGCACATAAATGGCTTAAACACATACCTTTGTTTGCAAGGAGGTTGGGAGAATTAGTTGAGGATCACTTGGCTAAGTTTTTGCAAGCGATGGGTGATTTTGATGTGGAACATGAGGATGTGGTGATGAGGATGTTTGTGTTGACCCTTGAGGGGGAGGCACGAGCATGGTACAAGTCCCTTCCTAATTCTTCCATTGATGGATGGGATTCCTTCAAGGAGAAATTCACTGAGAGATGGGAAAATACACAAGATATTTTCTTCTTATGCACAGTTTTTTCAATTATTAAAAAGCATGAAAGTGAAACTATTTTTCAATTTAATGCTCGTTTTTCCAAATTTTACAATTGAATTCCTTACAGAGTAAGGCCTAATGAATATGTTGCTTTTATTTATTATCTTGAGGCATTTGATGGTATTTTTGGTGTTTTTCTCAAGAATGAAGACCCTCAAAATATGGAAGAAGCGCAAGCTGTCACTATCAAGTTAGAGATAATTACCTTGTAGCTTGTGACCTCTCTTTGATCCATGTCCCAGACCAACTAGTGAAAGTAAATCCACTCGATGATTTTCAACCATTAGTTGTTACAAAAGTGCAAGAAGTCTATGTTATTGAAGATGAACCACAACGTGCACTGTATCAAGTTGTCAGAGAAGAACATGAGGGTGATAACTCAATTTTAAATGAACCAGAACCAATAGTTGCACCATTTGAGTCACAAGAAGAGTTCCAAGAAGATGGAGGTGAAAATGTGATCACTCAAGAGTGTTCATGGGTTCCTCCCATTAGCGAAGATGAAAAATTTCAAGAGGATGAAAATTTTCAACAGGAGGGACCACAGGTTAACTATAACATACCCAACCACCCACAGGCCGAGCACGCTACTTCAAGCCCGCTTCTGAACTAATTTCGAATTCTGATCAAATATTTAATGAAATAATGATGCATGAAATATTTACATGCATAGATCAACATTCAAGCTACAATATAAAATAAATGAACCATATGCCATGCACAACAATAACCAACAAGCATGCATATTATAGATACGAATTTTCATAGATAAATAAATACACAACGGAAATAAATATACAGATAAATGAAACCATGACAGAGAGAGAACTTATCTTTAATGAAATGAATCACCAACTGGTTGCAGACTAAGGATGTTCCACCCAACCGTAGACACTGATGTTCCAAGTTTCAACAATAATGTCACCCCCGAGCCAGGGCTATGAGTCCACAAGGATGGTTCCAGAGTGTCACTCAACTTCCCAAACCAGTCAGCACCCAAGCTCTCATAGGCTTCTCAGCGCACATATCAATCCAAAGTACATCAACTTTCTTCTACCCAGCTTGCACAACCCAAGAGAATGGACCCCCTTCTCTACCATGCAATCCCTAAGGTTTTCCACCTCCTCCCAGGGCTCCAGTGCATTTGGTCAAGAATCTCCCTGCTGGGACTCTCAGGATTCGTAGCTGTGGGAAAAACTTAATGCATGCCAATGCATTTTGGACATGGAATTAATTCATGGATAGAATACACCAATAATCACTACTGTCAACCAAACCATGGCTCCTCTCCACAATTCGTTTTTCTCTCCCCAACCAAGATCAAAAGGAATGAAGAATGAAGAGTGGGTGAAAGAGTGAATGGAGAGAGAACATAATGAAAGGTGTGAACAATGAACAATGAGTGAGTGAGTGAATGAGTGAAGAAGAAGCCCCTAAAACACCCACAAGATGGGTTTATATCTTTACTTACAAATCAAGAAGCACATGGCCTTCCCCAAGAAGCTCACGTAACCACTCCTCTCCATTAAATAATTATGGGTAGATAAAATATAAAATAAATACTTAGCCCCTCAAGCCCCCTCTCTTGTGGAATCATAGCCCCCTATATCTCTTGTCCTTGTCCGTCTAGCAGTCAGTGATGTATTTATTATTAATACTGATCAAAACATTACATTTCCTAGGCACACTGGCCTCTTTCAATTGCTTGGGCACTCTAGCCTTTCATAGATTAATAAAATACATTATTTAATACGAGGCTAAAAAACCCGAGGTATTACATTAACCAAGTAGAGATCAGTCAACAATGGATTTCATCCGTGCCCATCTTAATAGAGGCTTCATCCTTTCCTATCACAACAATGGTTCATAAACAACTTGATCAGATACCATTACACCAGGAGGAGCCACCTTTAGATCAACCCGAGGATGATGTCCCTTACACGTTTCCTACTATTCCGCATTCTGAGGTTGTTCTTCAGGATCCTAAGATTGATCAGAGCTTGGATATTAGAGTTCATCATGATTGAGTTGAGCTCAGGATGATGGAGGTATTTCAACATGTAGATTCCAAGAGTTTTAGTTCTCATGCATTCACACTTGTTACTGTTGAAATACCATGTTCCAAACCCAAACCAACAACCTTCAATCAACCAACAACCTTCAACTATGTCTTCACTAGCAAGTACATTAAGGCAACTTTGGGTCATATGAGATTTCATGATTGGTCCCCTTGGAAGATTGACTTTGTTGACCTTTCCCGTCGGATTGATCATTTGGCTGCATGGGTACATTCGTCCTTTGGGTATGATGATTTAACCATGGCAGTTTTGAGGTAAAAATTTTTGGGTATAGGGTAGTTGTTTTCTCTTTCCACATTGTCGTTTCAGTAGTTTTAGCTTGTTGATTTTTGCAGATTTTAGGACAACAATCTACATTTTCCTTGCAGTGTCTTTTCCCTTCGGTTATCTACTTCAGTCTTTTCATAAGTGTTGCTGATTTTTTGCCTACTTATATCAGCATTTGGTCATGTCTTGTGTGTCTTTCTTTTCTTGAATAAATTGTTGTCCATAACTATTATTCCTAGGTTAAAATTTGAATGTCAAATCCTTCACATACCAAGCCTGTGTGTTTATCATTAGAGTGAGCCTGGATGGGGTCCCGTTTTTTCATCGTTCTTGAAGCATTGAGCCTTTAAGATGGGTAGTTTTGAGGAGACATAGGAGTGTCTTGAGTTATCTCATGTTTGTCTCCTCATATTTTATCATTGAGTCCTATGCTTTGAGTTAGTCGTCCCCCTAATCCAACAATAGGGATATGGTACTTGGTTCTTTCATCTTGATCTTCTTGAGTTATCACCTCACACTGAGAGAAGAGAGACATCATTTCTCTTCTTCTCAACAGGTCATCCTGTATCGACTTTGACACATTATCTATGGATGACCCAGAAGTAGGGCACCTTGGTAGCCGTTATCCTCATTGGCGGTTATCTCTCATCCGACAAGGATGAGTATCATTGAGCCTTGATTAGATGATCCTTGTCATTGTTCGACTTCAGAACATCTTTCACAGTGACAGGTTGTGCTCGTACCTTAGCACCCATTGTCATTATTGGTGGTGTTCCTTCGCACTTGATAGGTGTTTACATTATTGACATCTAATTAACTGACTCTCTCCCTTGTGTTGACATCAACACATTTACTACGGGGAAGAGTGTACATATTGGGTGGTAGCAGTTAGCAGATTTCGATGAGACCCCTTGTGTTTCAGTGGGAGGTTTTATATTGATTTGACTCCATGGCCCATTGGATAGGATTTTGTACTACATACTAGCTTATAGGATTTTCTTCATCAGCTTACAGAGTCTTCTTTCCTTCCACACATTTACAGGGGTATTCTTGGTAGATATTTCTTTAGTTTTCAGAGAGCATCATTGATACATCTTGTAGAGTTCTCACAGAGTATCATTGTTATAGACACATAGATTCATATGGTTCTCGACATCCCACAGGGGGATCCCATCCCCTCGAGTCGCCATTGTTAAGCCCTAGATTTTCACCCTTGAAAATTTTGAGGGTTAAGAGCCAACATGCACTAGTTGGATAACATTCTAAGATTCTTCCAGAGTTTAACACTTGTGGTTGGCAGAGGTTGGTTCCTATTAGAGATAGGTATATGATCGGTACATGGTTGTTTTTTTAAGAGTTAGAGCTAGCTTGGTTTCCTTTGCATTTGAGAGAGATGTCTACATATAGCAGGTGTCCCCACTTTTTAGGAAACACGGTTTGAGTGGGTTTCTTGACAGTTTGGAGCAGTTCTGAGCATATGGGGAGGGTCCTTGCATGATTCTAGGCTCGATAGCACTTTTTCAGGCGACATGAGAGAACTTTCTATTTTTAGTAGTTTGAGCTCCAGGCCCCAGATTCAGATTCTGAGCACATATTATTGACCCTTGAGACATTCTAAGTCTTTTGGGCCTTTTATGAGATGATTTGGCACAAATTTTTATTTTTAGCAGGTTGGGCACCAGGGCTCGCATGTCGATTTTGATTGCGGATTCAGATTCCTTGTGGAAAATCGAATCCAATGACTATAATATCATGGACATGCGAGGAATTTCTATTTTTAGCAGTGTCTATTTTTAGTAGAAGACACATGATAGTGGTCTCCTAGTCATTCATTCCGAGCATTTGTGGAGAGTTTGGGTTAGTTTCGACAAGTTTCAAATTTTTGGGATGAGAGGGATATTTTTGGAACTTTCAATTTTTAGCAGTCATCGTCATCTCCAACAGTGACAAGTGGTGAGCTCATATTTCTACATGTGGCAGAGTATCAGGATGATGTGACATCTACATGGCATCATGGACCAAGGGTGCATTTTCCAAGTATTATGTATTAAATGAGAATTAATTAAGCCAAAGAGGTGGCACATGGATGAGGTGCCATATTCTGGAGAAAGTTTAGCCACTAAAGGCTAATTTTTCTCATTCTATTCCTCTCACTTTCCATATTCTCATTTTCCATATTTTCATTTTCCATATTCTCACTTTCCATGCAATTAGTTTCTAAAATTTCTCCCTAAATTGCTTTTAAATGCAAAATTCCTAAATTTTAGGAAATCCCTAAAAAATATGGCGAAATTCCCCAATCAAGGCTTAATTTTCTCATTAACTTTTCCTCATTCACCATATCTTCACTTTCCATGCATCAATTTCCCAAAATTCCCCTTAATTTGCTTTTAAATGCTAATTTCCTAAAAAATAGGGCAAATTTCCTCTGTGGCTAAAGCATGCATATTTTGGTTAAATTTAGCGTTTAAACATACGTTTAATTCCTAATTTATTCCTCCATGCTTTAACTCCCTCCTATCCTCACACATACGCCACTCCTTCACTTAATTATTCCTCACACTCTCACACGTGTGATCCTTTAACTCACCATGCGCATACACTCTCACTCATAACCCACTCATGCGCATTACTCACTCACACTTATTCCCTCGTGCGCATTAATTCCTAAATTTCTCACTCACACTTATTCCCTCATGTGCACTAACTCTTATTTTATTCACACTCCTCTCCTATATATTGGATGGTCTTCATTGGTTATTAGTCGGTTCTTGGCAACAACTAGCATAGTGTTCTTTCTCATTCCTCTCTCTTTCTCTCTTAGTCTAGTGACTCTTCTTTGAGCAAAGTGATCATTGTACCAGTTGTGGACTTGCCTATTGTGGTGTAGCCAACCCTCTTGCAAGTCTATCAATAAAGAATTTGAGTGTTTGTGTTCTAACCTTGTTTCTTGTCGGTATTTTGTGAAATTTGCAATCTGATTTGTCATTTTCTGAGTTGTCCATTGTAATTTTATCAATCTTTTGAGTAGTTTTCTGTTCTATTTCTATTCCATATTCATTGTGCTAACCCTGCACGATTCCTCCAAGTGAAGAAATCATATTTTCCTATCGTTTTGGATAGTTTGACATGCTGTCCAAGACGAACAACTTGCTGTTTTTTTAGTTTAAACACAGAAAAACAGTCTAAAAGGACAACAACAAGGTATCCAAGGTACCTAGGGACTCCCCCTAGAGCCTAGCAAGCACTAGCCCAAACAGAGAGGGGTTTAGCTTGTTTCAATCTGGACTATTACTCATTTAATTAACCATTTTTACACCCTTGTTATAATAGGTTTATCAACTTAATTAGGAGGGTGGAAATTTTTGCTAACACCTCTCCAACCCGGGGGAGATATCTCACATCTTGCTTACCCTTGGGGCTCCATTCATTGGATGTTTATAACTATAAACCCATCATTTTTTATCACCATAATTGTTTATAATTGGTGTTGGGCTTGGCCATGACCTTAAGAATAGATTATTATTATTATTATTATTATTATTATTATTGATGGACTTTCAACATTCTCATACATAGTTGAGAATTTCTTTCCAAAGATGGATATACCAGCTTAACCCTAGAATGCAAGGAGCAATAAGGTTGTTAATGGTTGAAACTGAGGAGCTAAATGGAAAAGCAATGCTAAAATGAGTTCAAGCAGAGTGCATTTGAAGTGAGGAGTTAGAATAAAATTTAAGCCATAGTTCTATTGATTATGATATCTTATGAGACCTAAGTCCCAGTCCAGAAAACTTTTCTACTATTATGACTAACTGTGGAAACCTATATACTCTGATCTGCAATTCTTTCCAAATGTTGAAATTGGCATCTAGAGTGTTCATTAGTAACTTGAATTATCAACATTGTTTTATTTTGAGGCTTTGACAAAGAAGTAGGTGCTCGGTAGGTTGAATAGTGAATTGAGAAAAGTTGTATACATTTTGACCTATATTGTAGGAAGTGACATTGGGTTGGCTTGGAATCATTGGTTGGTTTCAATTTTCAACCCTTGTAGCCAACTTCTATTTCCTACCTAACTGACTTACACCTTCAGACTTCCCTTGACCTTCTTATCTGTTCCATCTAAAGTTACTGAAACTTGCCACTTATATTCTTCATGGAAACTTAAATTTCATGTTTCCACTCCACCACTCCATTCAGCCCAGTTTTTAGCTATTTGACCTCTGCAAAAAGCTTTTCTTATGCTAAGTTTATGCAAGGAAGCATAAATTAAGATCTTTGAACCGTGCAAAACAATTGATGAATAGTTATGCATTTTAACAATAGTTCCAGTGATATGGAATCATTGATATTGTATAGAGAGCATTTTCTCTCTCTCTCTCCCTCTCTCTCTCTCTCTCTCTCTCTCTCTCTCATTAAAAGTGAAATGAGAAACACTTAGGAGTTCCAATATCTTCTAATAGTTCACTGTTTATGTCAATAATGTGTCCATTTGATTTACCCTTGAATGAAGGCCATCCTTTTTTTTCCACCTTGACCTTAAGGGGAAGGGGTGCTTTAAGGATGCAGAAAACAAAATGACTTTTATCATTCTTTAATGTAAGAGTTATGCTATTTGCTATAGTGTCAACCCTCTCCCAAAGTTTGAGAATTTTTAGAGAATCTATAATGTTTGTTGTTTCTCTACAAGATGTGGGGGATTGTGACCTCTAAAAACCACGACAACAAATAACTTTTGTTACTGTCCTTTGTCTTTTCTCTTTGAGCATTCATCTGCTTTACAACTAGTTTCATCCTTTGTCACCCTTTGTAGCGTTCAAGTGATGAAAGTAGGCTTGTTAGTATTACTACGAACCGTGGCATTGTTCTCCCAAGGTCAACAACTCTTTTTAGGAATCACCGTGGAGTCATCTAATTCATAAATGGTGATTTTTGTTGGGCAGTGGGCTCAATTCCTATGGAGTCATTTAATTCATCAATGGTCATTTTTATTGGTGATATCTGAACAATGTAACATTTAGATGTTGAAAATAAAGATTAGATAATTTAACAACCCTAACTATTAAGTGAGTTAAAAATTGTGATGGAAAATGATATAAGGGAGTGAAAGATACATTACTGCAGCATTAATAATTAAGTCAATTCTTTTTTTTCTCTCCACCATTGAATTTCATGTGTATTTGCAACCTAAATTATGACAAGGTTTTTGGCATTTGCAGCAAAACTAGATCCAATGAGTTTGTGATTGGATTCAAATTTTGATTTGTAAACTACCATGGATATTCCACTGGAACAGTTCGTCACAATAGATATTACAATATTCTGAAACTTTTATTATGCGGTTACCTTAGATCTCAAATTTATTATTACTAGCTCACTGCTTAAATTTATGGAAATCATTGAAATTGGAATGAAAGAACAAGCAAATGAACACACCATCCACACAAATGAAACAAGATGTGACTTGGGAAACCCGATACAAGAGAAAATGCAGCTAAAAGGTGAGGCCTATGCTCTGCTCTCTTTTCTTCAGTTAAGAAATGCAAGTACAAAGAAATAGGCACTCACTATGGAGTTGCCATGGGCATTGTGGCTTGAATCGCTGCTACAAAATATTCTACCTCCTTTGTTATGATCTAATATCCCACTCCAAGATGCTCTGCTCAACTATAAAACAAATAACAATACCAAAAGAATGGAATCCCTTCTCTTCCTAATGGCCTAGTATATAAGATAGCTAGATAGCCGTCTAGGGTTAAGGTTAGGGTTTTTGCATGCCTCAACCCTCAATTAGTGTTAGGTTTTTTGAACCTTTAGAATTTTCTTAAAAATCCACATGTGATTAGCCTCACATGTGATTAATGGGGGCTGACATGACATCCATTCAGTACCATGGTGGTCAACAGGGTAGGCCAACTTCCAGGAGGCATAACTTTCGTATACAAACTTCGATTGAGGTGATTTTTGCACTGTTGGAAAGATTTCCGTGTGTAGAACAATGTCGAGGGATTGATAGCTATGCCCACAAAGTTTTGACCCCAAAAAGTATTGTTTGATGCCTCAAACAGACTCTAGAAGGTTCTAGACCCAAATCGCCAAACTCGGACCTGCAAACTAATTCCTCCAATTTTTCCACCCAAAAAGTAGCAAGACAGATGAAAAATTATATTATGATCCCTTATGGATCATACCTCCCCATTCAGGGAGGCTTTTGGTCCCCAAAATATTTTACTGAACGAGGTTGGGAAACTTTTTTTCTACCTTCTCCCTGGAGTACCATTTGGCCTTGTCTAGAAGTTGTCCTTTCAAGCCTATTTGCCAAAGTTCATGTTGCCCTTGTCTAGTAGTTCTAGACTTCTTCTACAAAGTTGTATCTTTTTCCAACTCTGCCTGAGATTTTGGTTCTAAGTCCTCTATGGTAGTGATATGAATCGGATCTGTTATCACGCAATCTGTACTTGCCCAAAGCCAAAGGCAAGTGGATACTAAATTGGCATAACAAGGAGGATGTCCTATCACTGTCACCTTGATATGACACCTCTTTCTATTTAGGAGTAGTACCCCAGGGGAGACGTCCCCAATGACCTAGGGTTTGAGAAGGCTAAGGTAAAAGTTATGAGAAAATCCCACCCCTCACAGGTCACTCAGATCAGAAGTTCCAAGGTTTTAATGAGACGAAGCAAAAGATAAATTAAATGTACCTTCCCAGAACAAGACAATGAGTAGAAAATAAATGTTGTTTGCAAGTACCATATGATGTTAGTGCTTCATAAAACCTTGAACTCTTGAAAGATAAACAAGCTGATGTAAAATTGAAGCAATATAAATTTTTATAAAAACAATGTATATTTAGCAACAACTACAACAATTATGCCTCAATAATGTTTTAACAATGACAACAAATAATAGCCTCAAATTCTCAAAATGATAATAATTGTCAAAAGCAATTATGGCAAAGTAAAATTAGCTTATAATCTTGCTTTTAGGACGAATTTGCTGTTGTTATAGATGGCTGTAGCAATCTTTTGCAACAACAACAAATTAGTTAGTGAGTTAGTCTAATTTAAAGTTAGTAAAAGTCTTAGGGAAGATGGTTTAAGAGTTGTTTGATC
The DNA here is from genome assembly GCA_032191745.1 of Picea mariana. Taxonomy (NCBI): domain Eukaryota; kingdom Viridiplantae; phylum Streptophyta; class Pinopsida; order Pinales; family Pinaceae; genus Picea; species Picea mariana. The sequence goes on from JASDQU010308144.1 coordinate 51,047, forward strand.
AATCAATCACTTGCAAGGAGTGGACTAGTGCCTTTTAGGGTAATGGAGTCAAAGTTTGCAGCGAAAATTCTTAGAGGAAAACAACAAATGATAATAGGTAATCTAAAGGGATGGGTGAGATGATTGAGGTGTTAGTAACCTAAGGCCTCAATATCTAAACCCTAGAAGGAAAAAATGCTAGGAAGTAAGTAACCTTAGGCCCTAGCGATTTCCTTCTTCCTTAGATCAAGCTTGAAATAAAATATATGAAGCTAATGAAGCAATGCTACTAGAGTGCTACAAAGGTAGGGATCTAGTGTATTCTTGAAAAGAGATGTTTTCTAGCAAAATCAAGTAGGTGGAAAATTATAAGGAAAATGATAATAACAAATGCTTCTCCTCGAGGGTTTCAAACTAACAATTTCATAATCTTAGAAATGAACAAGCAAATTTACCATAACCATTCAAAATAAATGAAGAATTGCAGATTCACTTACTTCATCAAGAATAATCTAGCAACAAAACCCTAGTTGAAGACTTTCCACCATGAAAATGCCAAAATACACCAAGAATAGCCTCTCCAAGAAGTTGCACGCCACTTAATTTCAGCCAAATACCTTTAAAGAGGACCAAATTTCAGACCTCACACTTGTGTGAGTGAAAGATGATGAAAAATACAAGATATTTGTCTCTTATTTATACAATGATAATGACCTTTAATTACAATTTAGGTCAGAAAAGGTCGACATGGCCAAATTACATCAAAAATCTAGTTTTTACATAAATTTAAAGAATTGAACCCTAAAATGTGCAATAGAGGTGACGTCATGCCCTCCTAGGGTGACGTTGGGCCTCATAGGTGGGACGTCGGGCTCCATGAGCAAAACATTAGGCCTTCCAAGGCCTCTGGATTATGCCACACGTGCCACTTGGCACACAACTACCTCCATCATGTCCATTTGACGTTGGGTGACGTCTAGGGTCACAAGGGTAACGTCATGGGCCTCCCAAGGCCAACGTTCAGGGGGGAGAGAAAGATCCCCCTAGTTCCAGGCTTGCCAAAGTGTCTCTGGTGAAACGCCCTTCTTTTTCTCTGGTGCAAGCCTCTGGTGTCTCTCTGGCCCTGGCTGGGGTCACAACATCCATCTAGTGGGCTTTTAGCCCCATGGAGGTCCAAAATAATCATCTCCCCATATGTACCTATCCATCGGGCATGGTTTTGTAGCAACAACAATTACGCCCTCCATGGGATCATAAGTCACAGGGATCATAGCAATGTCAATCACGTCTAATAGTCAAATTACCCAAACATGTGCATCAAACCCCATTTTACCCAGACAAATGCTAAAAGATGTTATGTAGTTTAACAAGCCAGGTTTGGAGAGGGTCTCAGGATGTCCTATTGGGCTAATCCTCCTCAAGTTTGGCGTGTTTCCCATGTGAAGACCAATCTAGGTCATGTAGGTGTATGAGATGGTGTAGGGAATGTTTGGGCAAGGGGTGCAATGATAACAAGGAAATGTATGTCTTACCTATGGGTGCCTCTGTAGAGGGTGAGCTGCACCTTGTCATGGATGCCATTGTTTCCTAGCCCATTCAATGTATTTTATTCTTTGTCTTATTGCTTTTTCTTTTCAAGAGAATAGCTAGAGGACACTGTCCTGATGTGGTGACCAGTGGTGAAAACATTACCCACAAGAACTTCACGAAAATGAGAAGGTTGGCTCGTGATGAGACCCCCTTTCTCTTGGCTATGCCACCAAGAGCCACTACCCTGGTTTGGTGACCATATGGATGGTAGTGTCATACCGCTACATGCCCATGGACCTAATAGACCGACTCATGATGAGACCTCCTATCCACCAGCTAGATCTTGAGTTTTATTTTATTTTATGGGTCCCTTTTTCTTGTTGAGAATCCATTTATTGCTTTCTTGGGAATCCCTTGGAGAATAATATCAAGGTTTCATTTTGGCTTTTAACTTTTTCCAGCTACTTTTACCCCCTGGGCCTTTTGCCCCTTCTTCCCACAAGGCAAGGTACAACCCTTACTAGCTTGGCAGACCCAATGCCCGAACCAAGGTAGGGGAAAGATGAGAGGGACAATGATGAAAAGTGGTAAGTATGGAAGGAATGGAAAATGACCTTTCATAAACCCACCCAGTGGCAACTCATCCCTCAAGGAACCAACTTACTAGGGCACTCTGTGTTGATTAAGGTTGGTTGTCATTGATGTCAACCCTTGAAGAAAGACCCGTAGCACAAAGTTTTGGGTAATGGACCCAATATTGTTTGATGTAAATATGACTAATTATTTTTTTTTCATGGTTGATAAGAAGTAAATATGGATGAACTCCAAAGTGGTCCCCTTATGGTGAAAGCCCTCACGGGAAGACGCTTTGTGGAGTAAGAGAACCCATGCT
>JASDQU010308144.1:66736-83143 GCA_032191745.1 Picea mariana
CCTAAGAGGTTCAAGAATGAGATAGAAAAAGCAATCAAGGAATTGCCGGCAATGGGACACATCAGACCTAGTAGCAGTCCATTCGCCTCTTCAGTTGTCTTAGTCCTGAAGAAGGATCATACCATGAGGATGTGCATCGACTACTGGGATTTGAATAAGAAAACCATCAAAAACTAGTATCCTATCCCTCACATTGACGAGTTTATATATGAGTTGCACGGGGCAATTTTCTTCTCGAAGATTGATCTATGCTCTGGATATCATCAGATCAGCATCAAAGAGCAGGACATAGAGAAGACGAAATTTCGGTGCCACTTTGGCCATTTTGAGTTTCTGGTTATGCCATTCGGGCTAACCAATGCACCAACTACATTCTAGTCTTGCATGAACCACATTTTCAGGGTGCAGTTGAGGAAATCAATTTTGGTTTTCTTCGATGACATTTTGGTCTATCGCAAGACATGGCAAGACCATATGGGACACTTGGAGGAGGTATTGAGCATCATGGAGGCACAATCACTATACACCAAAGAGTCCAAGTGTAAGTTTGGGATGACAGAGTTGCTTTACTTGGGCCACATCATCAATGCACAGGGGGTTCAGGTACATCAGGAGAAGATCAGGGCCATTTAGGATTGGCCAACACCCAGGAGTTTGACAGAGTTAAGGAGCTTCTTTGGGTTGTGCAGTTATTACAAGAGATTTGTCGGGGGGTTTTCATAGTTAGGAGGACCACTCATAGATTTGACCAAGAAGGGTGCATTTTAGTGGTATTAGAGGAGTCACAATGAACATTTGAGAAGATGAAGGAGGTTATGAGCACATGCCCTATTCTAGCCCTTCCAGACTTCTTGCAGTCGTTCATCTTGGAGTGCGAAGCATCATGGGTGGGAATTGGAGCAGTGTTGATGCAGGGAGGCCATCCCATTGTGTTTGAGAGAAGGAAGCTCAGCAAGTTGAAGTGACTCTACCCTATTTGCGACAAGGAAATGCTAGCAATTATGCATGCCTTAACCAAATTCAGGCAATATCTGGCGGGCAACAGATTTGTAGTGAAGACCGATCACAACAGTCTCAAGTATTTCTTGGATCAGAAAGACCTCAGTGAGAGGCAACAGAAGTGGGTCTCAAAGATCCAAACCTTTGATTTTGACATCGAGTATGTCAAGGGAAAAAGGAACGTCATGGAAGATGCCTTGTCCAAGAGGCCACCGGGGTGTTCGATGATGAACATTTGCACATATTGGAAAGCACACTTGTTGGTGGAATATTCCAAAAACAAGTTTGCTTGTGAGGTAATGGATGGACATGTGGTCGACGATAGATACCGGGTACTAGATGACATCATTTTCTACAAAGACCGGATCTACTTGGTTCTAAAATCTATCTTAAAGGGGAAGATTCTGAAGGTGTGTCATGATTCGCCTACAACAGGGCACCAGGGGTATTTCAAAACTTATAGGCAGATTAGGGAGAGATTCTCGTGGAAGGGTCTCAAGGATGATGTACTGAAGCACATCTGGGAGTGCACGACTTGTCAGCAGAACAAGTCAGAGAAGACACACCCAGCAGGGTTACTACAACCTCTACCCATTCCAGAGCAGAAATGGGAGAGCATTTCTATGGATTTCATCATAGGCCTCCCCCGCATGTAGGGCAGGGACTGTATATTTGTAGTGGTTTACAGGCTAACCAAATTTGCACATTTCTTCGCCATACCCATGGACTACAAGGCCATACATGTAGCAGAGTTATTTTTCAGAGAGGTATTCAAATTGCATGGCCTACCCAAGCAGATAGTCAATGATAGAGATGGCGCTTCATCAACGCATTTTGGCAGGAGATTTTTCGGTTGACAGGCACAGAGCTAGCTACGATTACCAGCTACAACCCACAGACAGATGGCCAGACATAGATATTCAACAAATGGGTGGAGGGGTATCTGAGGAACTCTGTGGGAGGACAACATCACACATGGGTGAGGTGGTTGCACATGGGTGAGTATTGTTACAACACGACACACCATATGTCTATCAAGATGTCACCATTTAGAGCATTGTATGGATACGATGCACCCACTTTTGTGGATACTATATTCGGGGATAGCAGGGTCCTAATGGACAAATATTGGGTGGGGGAGAGCCAAAGGATTTTGCGAGCAGTAAAGAAAAACTTATAGGTAACATAGATTCAACAAAAGATCTATGCAGACAGGCATAGGATCGAGCACAGTTTCAAGGTTGGGGACTTGGTTTTCCTGCGGTTACAGCCATATCGACAATCCTCCTTGAAGAGGAGTGGAGTAAAGAAACTGAAACTGAGATTTTATGGGCCGTACAGAGTCATCAGGAGAGTAGGCGAGGTTGCATATGAGCTAGAGCTACCGGAGGGTAGCAAGATTCATAACGTATTTCACGTTTCTTGCCTTAAAAACCTAGTGGGACAACAGATCATCACTTCATAGGAGCTGCCACCTTTAGATGAGGAGGGCCAATTGGAGTTAGTGCCAGAGGAGGTGCTCGAGCAGAGAGAGCATAGGTTGAGGAACAGGGTCATCAAGGAGTGCTTGATTAGATGGTGGGGTCTTCCAGTGGAGGATGCCACATGGGAGGGAGAGCATATTTTGCAGCACCCAGGATTGATGTTGCTTGAGGACAAGCAATCTCGGGAAGGGAGGACCGTGATGTCCCGTTCCCAACAGTAGGCCAACAGGGAGTGACTTAGTAGTCTATGTTTTCCTGTAGACTATAGTCAGGCACAAACAGGGAACAAGATGGAGAAATAAGGGTGGTTTGGTGGTTAAACGATGAATTAAGCCAAAAACTTAGGAAAAGTCACTTAAGTCTAAGTCAACGAAGAATTAGAATGAAAAGGTGCTAAAGGGGGACTTAATTAATTAATTATTCACCTAAGGAGGAAAAGTGCCTAGCTTAAGTGAGGTCAATGGTGAATTAGATCAGGAAGGGTATAAAGGGAGGAATTTGACCTAATTCCTTATTATGCATTGTTATGATTTGATGTTGAGAGTTCCCAGAGGAGGAAGAGAGCCAACTTTACTGTTTTGTGAATTTCTTGAGGAAACCACCACCATTGATCGGTTTCGGTGTTGAGAGACACACCCTAGCCCATCGGAGATACCATCCAAGTATTTCACCGTTCTATTCAGGAGTATCCAATGCATAGTGTGCAGCTCAGCCAGTGAGGGCGCAAGTCAGATTGAGGGTTTGTGGAGCTGCACGAGGTCCGAGCTCAGATTGTAGTTTCCTTCCAACCCAGTTGAGATCCAGTTAGGGCACTCAGATTGAGCCAGTTTCCATCAGATTCTGATGGTGGAATCTTGAAGGGCGCATCATCCAACCATTTAGGCCGTGACTCTTCTGGCAAGACATTTGAATTTGCAGACGGAGCATCAAGGCAAATCTGGGGAAACCCTTCCGACCCAGTTCTGCATTTTGCGAGACGATCATTTTGAGTCCTATAGCAGTAGATTGGGAATCGATGGAATCATTTGGGGCGCATCTAGTGTCCCAGGAGGTGTTCATGTTGATATTATGGTAGCTATGGGAGTTATTTACCTCCACGTGTAAACTTGACAAGGATAGAATACTCCGGGAAGTAAGAAGAAACCCTAATGAGTTGGCTAATAACCCTAGAAGACTTGTTGGCTCAAGAAGATAATTTATATTAGGTTATTAGCCTCCAAGAGAAGAATTCGGCCATAAATAATAATATATACTGAATAGACAGATACCAAGAATGAGAAGTCGGCCCAGGCAGTTAGCCAGAATTAGTATAAATATAGGAGGCCAGTTCTCATTCTGGCAGGCAGTCTCAGAATTGTAGAGCAGCACTTGTGCGCACTGCAGTTGCCTAGTTTCTGTGCAGGTTTGGAGGAGAGATGTCGTTGCAGCTGTTGTAGCTAGTAGTTATGCTTGGACTATATCTTGGTTAGGGTTTGGACTATCTGATCAGCTCTTTGTGACGCGCTATCCTTGGGGAAAGGTGTGCTACCCTTTGCTTGGCTATCTAGCCTAGGGTTTGCTTCCAGAGTGATTCTCTGTCAAGGTTAAGGTGCTCGGAGGGTGGCTTTGGCCTATGGTTGGGTGACAAGGGTATTGTCAATGGTAAAACAAGCACACATCTTTTATATTCTAACAACGCAAACCCCCCAGGGGTTCAGATACAATGCCTTATAGACCACATCTGACATCCGACACTCATCCATTTCAGTCTAGAGGCCATGGCACTTCTATTGGAGTAGTTTCCAGCTCATTCCGACGATCTATCCTTTTGGACGAGTTTTCCAGCTGGTAGCAATTACTGTACCTCTCTGGAATTGCATATTTTTTTCAATCTATTCGTGCATGCATCATATCTTCCTTCATCTTCTGATCACGGGTATTTTTATGCCATTTGCTTGTATTCTAGTGACTATCCATGAGATCTAGCTGACGATTATACTCTATATTTCCAGTATGTTATTATATTTCCATGCTGGAGTCACATAATACATGTTATTGGGTAGTTGATGTTATTTACTTCCGCATGCATCCTTTATATACTGTTTAAACCATAAATACGCAACATGCACATGCAATAACCATAAATATCTCAAACACACAACTGAAATGCATCCAGAAACCCCCAGTGTATCAGCTTTGCAAGACAAAACATTAGATCAGTAGAAAATATCTTGATCAGCGGGATTAGGGATATTTCGATATCTTCACTTTCCATTAATTGATTTCCCAAATTCCCCTTAATTTGCTTTTAAACGCTAATATCCTAAAAAATAGAAAAATCCCTAAAAAATAGGGCAAATTTCCTCCTTGGCTAACTCATGCATATTTTGGTCAAAATTAGCGTTTAAACATGCGTTTAATTCTTTATTTATTCCTCCGTGCATTAACTCCCTCTTATCCTCATACATACACCACTCCTTCACTCAATTATACCTCACACTCTCACACGTGTGATCCTTTAACTTACTATGTGCATACATTCTCACTCGTAACTCACCCATGCGCATTACTCACTCACACTTATTCCCGCTTGTGCATTAATTCCTAAATTTCTCACTCACACTTATTCCCTCATGCACATTAACTTCTATTTTATTCACACTCCTCTCCTATATATTGGATGGTCTTCATTGGTTATTGGTCGGTTCTTGGCAACAACTAGTTAGTGTTCTTTCTCATTCCTCTCTCTTTCTCTCTTAGTCTAGTGACTCTTCTTTGAGCAAAATGATCATTGTATCGGTTGTGGACTTGCCTATTATGGTGTTGCCTACCCTCTTTCAAGCCCATCAATAAAGAATTCAAGTGTTTGTGTTCTAACCTTGTTTCTTGACGGTATTTTGTGAAATTTGCAATCCGTTTTGTCATTTTCTGAACTGTTCATTGTAATTTTATCAATCTTTTGAGTAGTTTTCTGTTCTATTTCTATTCCATATTCATTGTGCTAACCTTGCAGGATTCCTCCAAGTGAAGAAATCATATTTTCCTATCGTTTTGGATAGTTTGACACACTGTCCAAGATGAGCAACTCACTGTTTTTTTAGTTTAAACACAAAAAATCAGTTTAAAAAAACAACAACAAGGTACCCAGGGTGCCTAGGAACTCCCCCTAGAGGCTAGCAAGCACTAGCCCAAACAGAGAGAGGTCTAACCTGTGACAATTTGGGGCTTTTCTCCTTGAATTAGCCAAGTTTTCATCGATGTTATAACATTTTTATCAACTGAATTGGAGGGTGGAAATTTGTGCTAACAAATTGGCGGCGTTGCCAAGGAACGCCAACCTTGGTAACAATGACATCGATGAGTTTTTATTTCATTGTTTTACTTTGTTTTAACTCACCCGGTGACTCCACGTGATACAAGGATGACTCCACAGGGGATTTACACAAGAAGATATTTTGGTTTCGATTCCCTCACAAGGTCTAAGTTTCGAGCTTCAACAAACCCTAATATCTTTTCCCGGAACAAAACTATCCCTTCACCAAGAAATCCTCTCGAAGTTGGTAAGCATATGAGTTCTTAGGTAAGTTCTTTTTCGACGAGAACTATGGTGAGTGTATCTTTGACCTCTTCATCTTTCGTTTTAATTCCATCTCGAGCTAGTAGTAGGGTAACAGTTGTGTTTTTTTCTATCTAAGACTAACAATATGGATGCAACCAACTGTAAGGCCACCATTAAGGTGGAGATTTTTTGCCTTTGACCCACTAAGTTTTGCTGCATTCCCAGATTATTCTCATGACTTACCTACACATAAATGGATTAAACACATACCTTTGTTTGCAAGGAGGTTGGGAGAATTAGTTGAGGATCACTTAGCTAAGTTTTTGCAAGAGGTGGGTGATTTTGATGTGGAACATGAGGATGTGGTGATGAGGATGTTTGTGTCAACCCTTGAGGGGGAGGCACGAGCATGGTACAAGTCCCTTCCTAATTCTTCCATTGATGGATGGGATTCCTTCAAGGAGAAATTCACTGAGAGATGGGAAAATACACAAGATATTTTCTTCTTATGCATAGTTTTTTCAATTATTAAAAAGCATGAAAGTGAAACTGTTTTTCAATTTAACGCTCGTTTTTCCAAATTTTACAATTGAATTCCTTACAGAGTAAGGCCTAACGAATATGTTGCTTTGATTTATTATCTTGAGGCATTTTATGGTATTTTTGGTGTTTTTCTCAAGAATGAAGACCCTCAAAATATGGAGGAAGCGCAAGTTGTCACTATCAAGTTAGAGATAATTACCTTGCAGCTTGTGACCTCTCTTTGATCCATGTCCCAGACCAACTAGTGAAAGTAACTCCACTCGATGATTTTCAACCATTAGTTGTTACAAAAGTGCAAGAAGTCCGTGTTATTGAAGATGAACCACAGCTTGCACTGTATCAAGTTGTCAGAGTAGAACATGAGGGTGATAACTCAATTTTAAATGAACCAGAACCAATAGTTGCACCATTTGAGTCACAAGAAGAGTTCCAAGAAGATGGAGGTGAAGATGTGATCACTCAAGAGTGTTCATGGGTTCCTCCCATTAGCGAAGATGAAAAATTTCAAGAGGATGAAAATTTTCAAGAGGAGGGACCACAGGTTAACTGTAATGTACCCAACCTCCCACAGGTCGAGCACGCTACTTCAAGCCCGCTTCTGAACTAATTTCAAATTTTGATCAAATATTTAATGAAATAATGATGCATGAAATATTTACATGCACAGATCAAGATTCAAGCTACAATATAAAAGAAATGAACCATATGTCATGCACAACAATAACCAACAAGCATGCATATTATAGATACAAATTTTCATAGATAAATAAATACACAACGGAAATAAATATACAGATAAATGAAACCATGACAGAGAGAGCACTTATCTTTAATGAAATGAATCACCAACTAGTTGTAAACTAAGGATGTTCCACCCAATCGTAGACACTGATGTTCCAAGTCTCAACAACAATGTCACCCCCGAGCCAGGGCTATGAGTCCATAAGGACAGTTCCAGAGTGTCACTCAACTTCCCAAACCAGTCAACACCCAAGCTCTCATAGGCTTCTCAGTGCACATATCAATCCAAAGTACATCAACTTTCTTCTACCCAGCCTGCACAACCTAAGAGAATGGACCCCCTTCTCTGCCACGCAATCCCTGAAGCTGTCCACCTCCTCCCAGGGCTCCAGTGCATTTGGTCAAGAATCTCCCTGCTGGGACTCTTAGGATTCGTAGCTGTGGGAAAAACTTAATGCATGCCAATGCATTTTGGACATGGCATTAATTCATGGCTAGAATACACCAACAATCACTACTGCCAACCAAACCATGGCTCCTCTCCACAATTCGTTTTTCTCTCCCCAACCAAGATCAAAAGAAATGAAGAATGAAGAGTGGGTGAAAGAGTGAATGGAGAGAGAATAGAATGAAAGGTATGAACAATGAACAATGAGTGAGTGAGTGAATGAGTGAAGAAGAAGCCCCCAAAACACCCACAAGATGGGTTTATATCTTTACTTACAAATCAAGAAGCACATGGCCTTCCCCAAGAAGCTCACACAACCACTCCTCTCCATTAAATAATTATGGGTAGATAAAATATAAAATAAATACTTAGCCCCTCAAGCCCCCTCTCTTGTGGAATCATAGCCCCCTATAACTCTTGTCCTTGTCTGTCTAGCAATCAGTGATGTATTTATTATTAATACTGATCAAAACATTACGTTTCCTAGGCACACTGGCCTCTTTCAATTGTTTGGGCACTCTAGCCTTTCATAGATTAATAAAATACATTATTTAATACGGGGCTCAAAAACCCGAGGTATTACATTAAACAAGTAGAGATTAGTCAACAATGGATTTCATCCATGCCCATCTTAGTAGAGGCTTCATCCTTGCCTATCACAACAATGGTTCAGAAACAACTTGATCAGATACCATTACAATAGGAGGAGCCACCTTTAGATCAACCCAAGGATGATGTCCCTTACACTTTTCCTAGTATTTCGCATTCTGAGGTTGTTCTTCAGGATCCTGAGATTGATCAGAGCTTGGATATCAGAGTTCATCATGATCGAGTTGAGCTCAGGATGATGGAGGTATTTCAACATGTAGATTCCAAGAGTTTTGGTTCTCATGCATTCACACTTGTTACTGTTGAAATACCATGTTCCAAACCCAAACCAACAACCTTCAATCAACCAACAACCTTCAACTATGTCTTCACTAGCAAGTACATTAAGGCAACTTTGGGTCATACGAGATTTCACGATTGGTCCCCTTGGAAGATTGACTTTGTTGACCTTTCCCGTCGGATTGATCATTTGGCTGCATGGGTACATTGGTCCTTTGGGTATGATTATTTAACCATGGCAGTTTTGAGGTAAAAACTTTTGGGTATAGGGTAGTTGTTTTCTCTTTCCACATTGTCGTTTCAGTAGTTTTAGCTTGTTGATTTTTGCAGATTTTAGGACAACAATCTACATTTTCCTTGCAGTGTCTTTTCCCTTCGGTTATCTACTTCATTCTTTTCATAAGTGTTGCTGATTTTTTGCCTACTTATGTCAGCATTTGGTCATGTCTTGTGTGTCTTTCTTTTCTTGAATAAATGGTTGTCCATAACTGTTATTCCTGGGTTAAAATTTGAATGTCAAATCCTTCACATACCAAGCCTTTGTGTTTATCATTAGAGTGAGCCTGGATGGGGTCTCGTTTTTTCATCGTTCCTGAAGCATTGAGCCTTTAGGATGGGTAGTTTTGAGGAGACATAGGAGTGTCTTGAGTTATCTTATGTTTTGTCTCCTCATATTTTATCATTGAGTCCTATGCTTTGAGTTAGTCGTCCCCCTCATCCAACAATAGGGAAATGGTACTTGGTTCTTTCATCTTGATCTTCTTGAGTTATCACCTCGTGCTGAGGGAAGAGAGACATCATTTCTCTTCTTCTCAACAGGTCATCCTGTATCGACTTCGACACATTATCTATGAATGACCCAGAAGTAGGGCACCTTGGTAGTCGTTAGCCTCATTGGTAGTTATCTCTTATCTGACAAGGCTGAGTATCATTGAGCCTTGATTAGATGATCCTTGTCATTGTTCGACTTCAGAACATCTTTCACAGTGACAGGTTGTGTTCGTACCTTAGCACCCATTGTCATTATTGGTGGTGTTCCTTCATAGGTGTTTACATTATTGACATCTAATTAACTGTCTCTCTCCCCTGTGTTGACATCGACACATTTACTATAGGGAAGAGTGTACATATTGGGTGGTAGCAGTTAGCAGATTTCGATGAGACCTCTTGTGTTTTAGTGGGAGGTTTTATATTGATTTGACTCCATGGCCCATTGGATAGGATTTGGTACTACAGACTAGCTTATAGGATTTTCTTCATCATCTTACAGGGTCTTCTTTCCTTCCACACATTTACAGGGGTATTCTTGGTAGATATTTCTTTAGTTTTCAGAGAGCATCATTGATACATCTTGCAGAGTTCTCATAGAGTATCATTGTTATAGACACATAGATTCATATGGTTCTCGACATCCCACAGGGGGATCCCATCCCCTCGAGTTGCCATTGTTAAGCCCTAGATTTTCACCCTTGAAAATTTTGAGGGTTAAGAGCCAACATGCACTAGTTGGATAGCATTCTGAGATTCTCCCAGAGTTTAACACTTGTGGTTGGCAGAGGTTGGTTCCTATTAGAGATAGGTATATGATTGGTACATGGTTGTTTTTTTAAGAGTTAGAGCTAGCTTGGTTTCCTTTGCATTTGAGAGAGATGTCTACATATAGCAGGTGTCCCTACTTTTTAGGAAACATGGTTTGAGTGGGTCTCTTGACAATTTGGAGCAGTTCTGAGCATATAGGGAGGGTCCTTGCATGATTCTAGGCCCGATACCACTTTTTCGGGCGACATGCGAGAACTTTCTATTTTTAGCAGTTTTAGCTCCAGGCCCTAGATTCAGATTCTGAGCACATATTATTGATCCTTGAGACATTCTGAGTCTTTTGGGCCTTTTCTAAGATGATTTGGCACAAATTTCTATTTTTAGCAGGTTGGGCACCAAGGCTCGCATGTCGATTTTGACTGCGGATTCAAATTCCTTGTGGAAAATCGAATCCAATGACTATAATATCATGGACATGCGAGGAATTTCTATTTTTAACAGTGTTTATTTTTAGCAGAAGATACATGATGGTGGTCTCCTAGTCATTCATTCCGAGCATTTGTGGAGAGTTTAGGTTAGTTTCGACAAGTTTCAAATTTTTGGGATGAGAGGGATATTTTTGGAACTTTCAATTTTTAGCAGTCATCATCATCTCTAACAGTGACAAGTGGGGAGCTCATATTTCTACATGTGGCAGAGTATCAGGATGATGTGATATCTACATGGCATCATGGACCAAGGGTGCATTTTCCAAGGATTATGTATTAAATGAGAATTAATTAAGCCAAAGAGGTGGCACATGGATGAGGTGCCATATTCTGGAGAAAGTTTAGCCACTAAAGGCTATTTTTTCTCATTCTATTCCTCTCACTTTCCATATTCTCATTTTCCATATTCTCACTTTCCATGCAATCAGTTTCTAAAATTTCTCCCTAAATTGCTTTTAAATGCAAAATTCCTAAATTTTAGGAAATCCCTAAAAACTATGGCGAAATTCCCCAATCAAGGCTTAATTTTCTCATTAACTTTTCCTCATTCACCATATCTTCACTTTCCATGCCTCAATTTCCCAAAATTCCCCTTAATTTGCTTTTAAATGCTAATTTCCTAAAAAATAGGAAATTCCCTAAAAAATAGGGCGAATTTCCTCCATGGCTAAATCATGCATATTTTGGTTAAATTTAGCGTTTAAACATACGTTTAATTCCTAATTTATTCCTCCATTCATTAACTCCCTCCTATCCTCACACATGCGCCACTCCTTCACTTAATTATTCCTCACACTCTCACACGTGTGATCCTTTAACTCACCATGCACATACACTCTCACTCATAACCCACTCACACGCATTACTCACTCACACTTATTCCCTCATGTGCATTAATTCCTAAATTTCTCTATCACACTTATTCCCTCATGCGCATTAACTCTTATTTTATTCACACTCCTCTCCTATATATTGGATGGTCTTCATTGGTTATTAGTCGGTTCTTGGCAACAACTAGCATAGTGTTCTTTCTCATTCCTCTCTCTTTCTCTCTTAGTCTAGTGACTCTTCTTTGAGCAAAGTGATCATTGTACCAGTTGTGGACTTGCCTATTGTGGTGTAGCCAACCCTCTTGCAAGTCTATCAATAAAGAATTTGAGTGTTTGTGTTCTAACCTTGTTTCTTGTCAGTATTTTGTGAAATTTGCAATCTGATTTGTCATTTTCTGAGTTGTCCATTGTAATTTTATCAATCTTTTGAGTAGTTTTATGTTCTATTTCTATTCCATATTCATTGTGCTAACCCTGCACGATTCCTCCAAGTGAAGAAATCATATTTTCCTATCGTTTTGGATAGTTTGACATGTTGTCTAAGACAGACAACTCGCTGTTTTTTTAGTTTAAAAACAAAAAATCAGTCTAAAAGGACAACAACAAGGTATCCAAGGTGCCTAGGGACTCCCCTTAGAGCCTAGCAAGCACTAGCCCAAATGGAGAGGGATTTAGCTTGTTTCAATTTGGACTATTACTCCTTTAATTAGCCATTTTTACACCGTTGTTATAACAGGTTTATCAACTTAATTAGGAGGGTGGAAATTTTTGCTAACACCTCTCCAACCTGGGGGAGAGATCTCACATCTTTCTCACCCTTGGGGCTCCATTCATTGGATGTTTATAACTATAAACCCATCATTTTTTATCACCATAATTGTTTATAATTGGTGTCAGGCTTGGCCATGACCTTAAAAATAGATTATTATTATTATTATTAGTATTATTATTGATGGAATTTCAACATGCTCATACATAGTTGAGAATTTCTTTCCGAAGATGGATATACCAGCTTAACCCTAGAATGCAAGGAGCAATAGGGCTGTTAATGGTTGAAACTTAGGAGCTGAATGAAAAAGCAATGCTAAAATGAGTTCAAGCAGAGTGCAACTGAAGTGAGGAGTTAGAATGAAATTTAAGCCATAGTTCTATTGATTATGATATCTTATGAGACCTAAGTCCCAGTCCAGAAAACTTTTCTACTATTATGACTAACTGTGGAAACCTACATACTCTGATCTGCAATTCTTTCCAAATGTTGAAATTGGCATCTAGAGTGTTCATTAGTAACTTGAATTATCAACATTGTTTTATTTTGAGGCTTTGACAAAGAAGTAGGTGCTCGGTAGGTTGAATAGTGAATTGACAAAAGTTGTATACATTTTGACCTATATTGTAGGAAGTGACATTGGGTTAGCTTGGAATCATTGGTTGGTTTCAATTTTCAACCCTTGTAGCCAACTTCTATTTCCTACCTAATTGACTTACACCTCCAGACTTCCCTTGGCCTTCTTATCCGTTCCATCTAAAGTTACTGAAACTTGCCACTTATATTCTTCATGGAAACTTAAATTTCGTGTTTCCACTCCACCACTCCATTCAACCCAGTTTTTAGCTATTTGACCTCTGCAAAAAGCTTTTCTTATGCTAAGTTTATTCAAGGAAGCATAAATTAAGATCTTTGAACCGTGCAAAACAATTGATGAATAGTTATGCATTTTAACAATAGTTTCAGTGATATGGAATCATTGATATTGTATAGAGAGCATTTTCTCTCTCTCTCTCTCTCTCTCATTAAAAGTGAAATGAGAAACAATTAGGAGTTCCAATATCTTCTAATAGTTCATTGTTTATGTCAATAATGTGTTCATTTGATTTACCCTTGAATGAAGGCCATCCCTTTTTTTCCACCTTGACCTCAAGGGGAAGGGGTGCTTTAAGGATGCAGAAAACAAAATGACTTTTATCCTTCTTTAATGTAAGAGTTATGCTATTTTCTATAATGTCAACCCTCTCCCAAAGTTCGAGCAATTTTTAGAGAATCTATAATGTTTGTTGTTTCTCTACAAGATGTGGGGGATTGTGACCTCTAAAATCCACGACAACAAATAACTTGTGTTACTATCCTTTGTCCTTTCTCTTTGAGCATTCATCTGCTTTACAACTAGTTTCATCCTTTGTCGCCCTTTGTAGCGTTCAAGTGATGAAAGTAGGCTTGTTAGTATTACTACGAACTGTGGCATTGTGCTCCCAAGGTCAACAACTCTTTTTAGGAATCACTGTGGAGTCATCTAATTCATAAATAGTGATTTTTGTTGGGCAGCGGGCTCAATTCCTATGGAGTCATTTAATTCATCAATGGTCATTTTTATTGGTGATATCTGAACAATGTAACATTTAGATGTTGAAAATAAAGATTAGATAATTTAACGACCCTAACTATTAAGTGAGTTAAAAATTGTGATAGAAAATGACATAAGGGAGTGAAAGATACATTACTGCAGCATTAATAATTAAGTCAATTCTTTTTTTTCTCTCCACCATCGACTTTCATGTGTATGTGCAACCTAAATTCTGACAAGGTTTTTGGCATTTGCAGCAAAACTAGATTCGATGAGTTTGTGATTGGAGTCAAAGTTTGATCTGTAAACTACCATGGATATTCCACTGGAACAGTTCGTCACAACAGATATTACAATATTCTAAAACTTTTATTATGCGGTTACCTTAGATCTCAGATTTATTATTACTAGCTCACTGCTTAAATTTATGGAAATCACTGAAATTGGAATGAATGAACAAGCAAATGAACACACCATCCACACAAATGAAACAAGATGTGACTTGGGAAACCCGATACAAGAGAAAATGTAGCTAAAAGGTGAGGCCTATGCTCTTCTCTCTTTTCTTCAGTTAAGAAATGCAAGTACAAAGAAATAGGCACTCACTATGGAGTTTCCATGGGCATTATGGCTTGAATCGCTGCTACAAAATATTCTACCTCCTTTGTTATGATCTAATATGCCACTCCAAGATGCTCTGCTCAACTATAAAACAAATAACAATGCCAAAAGAATGGAATCCCTTCTCTTCCTAATGGCCTAGTATATAAGATGGCTAGATAGTCGTCTAGGGTTAAGGTTAGGGTTTTTGCATGCCTCAACCCTCAATTAGTGTTAGGGTTTTTGAACCTTTAGAATTTTCTTAAAATACACATGTGACTAGCCTCACATGTGATTAATGGGGGCTAACATGACATCCATTCGGTACCATGGTGGTCAACAGGGTAGGCCAACTTCCAAGAGGCATAACTTTCGTATACAAACTTCGATTGAGGTGATTTTTGCACTGTTGGAAAGATTTTGGTGTGTAGAACAACGTCAAGGGATTGATAGCTATGCCCACAAAGTTTTGACCCAAAAAAGTATCGTTTTATGCCTCAAACAGACTCTAGAAGGTTCTAGACCCAAATCGCCAAACTCGGACCTGCAAGCTAATTCCTCCAATTTTTCCACCCAAAAAGTACCAAGACAGATAAAAAATTATATTATGATCCCTTCTGGATCATACCTCCCCATTCAAGGAGGCTTTTGGTCCCCAAAATATTTTACTGAACGAGGTTAGGAAACTTTTTTTCTACCTTCTCCCTGGAGTACCATTTGGCCTTGTCTGGAAGTTGTCCGTTCAAGCCTATTTGCCAAAGTTCATGTCGCCCTTGTCTAGTAGTTCTAGACTTCTTCTACAAAGTTGTATCTTTTTCCAACTCTGCCTGAGCTTTTGGTACTAAGTCCTCTATGGTAGTGATATGAATCGGATCTTTTATCGTGCAATCTGTACTTTCCCAAAGCCAAAGGCAAGTGGATACTAAATTGGCATAACAAGGAGGATGTCCTATCACTGTCACCTTGATATGACACCTCTTTCTATTTAGGAGTAGTACCCTAGGGGAGACGTCCCCAATGACCTAGGGTTTGAGAAGGCTAAGGTACAAGTTATGAGAAAATCCCACCCCTCTCACAGGTCACTCAGATCAGAGGTTCCAAGGTTTTAATGAGACGAAGCAAAAGATAAATTAAATGTACCTTCCCAGAACAAGACAATGAGTAGAAAATAAATGTTGTTTGCAAGTACCATATGATGTTAGTGCTTCATAAAACCTTGAACTCTTGAAAGATAAACAAGTTGAGGTAAAACTGAAGCAATATAATTTTTTATAAAAACAATGTATATTTAGCAACAACTACAACAATTATGCCTCAATAATGTTTTAACAATGACAAGAAATAATAGCCTCAAATTCTCAAAATGATAATAATTGTCAAAAGAAATTATGGAAAAGTAAAATTAGCTTATAATCTTGCTTTTAGGATGAATTTGTTGTTGTTATAGATGGCTGTAGAAATCTTTTGCAACAACAACAAATTAGTTAGTGAGTTAGTCTAATTTAGAGTTAGTAATAGTTAGTAAAAGTCTTAGGGAAGATGGTTTAAGAGTTGTTTGATCAATCGATCACTTGCAAGGAGTGGACTAGTGCCTTTTAGGGTAATGGAGTCAAAGTTTGCAGTGACAATTCTTAGAGGAAAACAACAAATGATAATAGGTAATCTAAAGGGATGGGTGAGATGATTGAGGTGTTAGTAACCTAAGGCCTCAATATCTAAACCCTAGAAGGAAAAAATGCTAGGAAGTAAGTAACCTTAGGCCCTAGCATTTTCCTTCTTCCTTAGATCAAGATTGAAATAAAATATATGAAGCTAATGAAGCAATGCTACTAGAGTGCTACAAAGGTAGGGATCTAGTGTATTCTTGAAAAGAGATGTTTTCTAGCAAAATCAAGTAGGTGGAAAATTATAAGGAAAATGATAATAACAAATGCTTCTCCTCGAGGGTTTCAAACTAACAATTTCAT
>JASDQU010308145.1:10258-20339 GCA_032191745.1 Picea mariana
TTTCCAGATGAACATCTTTTTTCAATTTCTACTCATGTTCCATTGTATGTAGATACTGCTAACTATCTTGCTACAGGGAAAGTGCCTCAACATTTTTCTTACAGAGAACGGCGGAAGATCATCCATCACAGTGCCCATTACACATCGATTGAGGGATTCCTCTTTTACACTGGGCCTGACCAAAAAATCCGACGCTGCATAGGATAATATGGTATTTATGATGTCTTGAAGGCTTCTCATGATGGTCCCTATGGAGGCCATTTTGCAAATAAACAAACAGGTCACAAAGTGTTGCAAATGGGGTATTACTGTCCCACTATTTTTCAAGATTCAAGAAAATATGTCTAGGGGTGTGATAGCTTCCAATGAATGGGACAACCTATTAAAGAAGACAGAATTCCCTTGAACCTCCAGGTATCCCTTGAGCCCTTTGAAAAATGGGCCATTGATTTCGTGGGACCATTCAATCCCTCCTCACAATAGAAATTTCATATTCTAGTCTGCATGGATTATGTAACAAAGTGGGTCGAAGGAAGTTGTAAAAGCAACCGAGTAGGCTATTTTAAACTTCTTGTTTGAAGAAATTTTGTCTCGATATGGATCCCCTAGAGAAATAGTCTCAGATGGAGGAGCATAGTTCACATCACACATGATAGTAGGGTTAATGAAGAAATACGTGATCAAGCACAGGATCACAACTCCATACCATCCCCAGGAAAATGGTCAAGTCGAAAGAAAAAATAAGGTACTAGAAAATATCCTCACAAACACTATAGCAAGTCATCGTCGAGATTAGGCAGAAAAGTTGCCTGAAGCACTATGGGCATACAAGACAACTTGGCAGAATACAACGGGATTTTCTCCATATGAGATTGTCTATGGAAAATCTCCTTTGTTTCCCATAGAGTTTGAAATTAAAACACTTAGAATAGCCCTAGAAGTAGTTTTGGATCTTTCATAATCCCAAAAACATCGTATGGAGCAGCTAAACAAGCTAGATGAAATTCGATTAGTGGTTGTCCAGAATACTGCTACAATCGAGGACCAATGTGCTAGATGGCATGACAGGTTTATCAAGAAGAAGACATTTCAAAAAGGGGATTGGGAATTACTCTATGATTCCCGATTCAATCCATACAAATTTGACAAGGTATTTGACAATGAGACTGTTAGACTGGTAACAATAAATGAGGCACATACTCCTCTGATAGAAAATGGACACCGCCTTAGAATATATCATAAACCAGCTTCTAAATCCTCCTTTGTCAAAGTAATTTCTAATCAAGCTGAGTTGGAAATCATTAGTACAAAGGATATTCTAATAAATTTTTGTTGCGGGTAACTTTCTGGACAGTTGAAATCGGTGAAGGCATCTGTGGTATTTCAAAAGATACACAGATTCTACAGTGGTTGCTACTTCAATTACCACTACTCATGTTGCTGCTACTCTGGTTGTTGCTACTCCAAGATGCCGCTACTCCAGTCACCCCTACTCTAGATGTCATTATTTCAAAAAAATGTCGATGTGTCTGATGTTGTTATTCAGAGCTATCGCTACTCCGATTTCCACTACTCTGAGATGTTTCTACTTCAAGCTGTTGCTACTTCGATTGCCGCTACTCTAAGCTTCTGCTACTCCAGTCGTCGTTACTCCGGATGACTTTATTTCAAAAAAATGTTGATGTGTCTGATGTCATTACTCCGAGCTGCTGCTACTCCAATTGCTGCTACTTCGGGTGTTGTTACTTCAAAATCGTCGTTGTATGATCTTCCCCTACTCCTGTGTTGCTACTCCAGTTGTCGCTACTCCGGTTTTCGCTACTCTAGTCGCTTCTACTCTGGGTGTCGTTACTTTAAAGTTGTCATTGTACCAGATGTCGTTACTCCAAGGTGCTACTACTCTAGAAACCGCTATTCTTGGTTGCCTCTACTTCAGTCGCTATTACTCCTACCGATGTTACTCTGGTTGCAGTTACTCATCTACACTCCTACCAACATGGATACCAATATTTCAGTTGCTACCACTTCCGATGCCGCCTCTCAATTCGATGTTGTCACTCCCTATTCCACGACTGCAGACGACACTATTCATGCGATGATACTTCTCCATAACAGGTGAGTCACCAAGTACATCCTCAACCAACTTTAACGGATTTGGGGAATATTACACATGGAATAGGAATTCACACCTGAGTATGGTCTTCACTTTAAGTTTGGGGGAGACTTTATGTCTTTTCCCAAAGAGTCATCATTACCCTCTTTAATCAAACGATTTTTCAATCATTACTCAAATCTTTCTGACGTCGTTGTACACATAGGGATTCTACACACTTGCCAAATTGTCAATCATCCACCAAGCTGTTAAATTTTTTGTCATATTGTCATCATTACTTACCTGCCACATCATATAATGTTTTAAAAAAAATCCACGACCCTTTCCACAACACATTTTCTGCAAAACATTTTGTCTGTCATTTATCCTGAACTGGTCATTAGTACTCCTCGAGTAGGCACAGTCGACAGAACAGAATGGGTAGTGAAGCAGTAAGATATGAGCCAACAAATACTACACATGTCTGTCAAAACCCGTAAGTCTGGCAAATTTTCCAGAATGCATGTTGGGGCATGTATTTCGAGAGCTTATAGGGATTTGATGCTGACATTATAGCAGAATTGTCCCAGAAAATGGACGACCACTCCTCCATGATCAGTGGATTAAAAATCAGAGTCCTGAAGGAAACCATTGAAGGAGCTAGTGGGTTTCCAATATCTGATCAATGATGGTTTGTCCGAAAAACACCACTCCCGAAATTTCCAGAGTTGTTTATGTGTGAAGGCGAAGAAGTAAATATGAAAGGAAAAGGATACGAACAGACTTCTCTGCCACCTCCATGGGATGAGGTAGCACTATTCTTAATAAGGTATGTGACATGTGAAGGATGCCCCTCTACCAGTTACAAATATCATCTCAAATTTCTCACATCTCTGTGTTTCCAACAACGCATAAACATGCCCTATTTTATGTGGAATAACGTTAAGCAAATGGTGTGAGAATATCAACACTCGCGCCAACCACTCAAAACCCTCACAGATCATGGCCTTGTTAAGTTACTAGTCATGAATGCACTAGAGAAAACCCCTGTGAGTTGGCCGCAGTTCATAAGACTCTTGAAAGAGGAATTGGAAGAACCTATCCCAGAAGTAACATAAACCCTAGCAGAGAGAGATGGGCTGAGAAGGTTGGCAGAGGCTACCAAAACTATTGCAGAAGGGCAGAGAATGGGTGTTGATACACAAGAATTATCCTCAGACGAAGATGAGGAAACAAGGAAACCATCAATGGAAGTTAGAGAAGTAGGGGGAATGAGGCAGGTCATTAACCTAGATTCAGAAGAAGAGGAAGCAGAGGGTTTTATTCCTCAAAAACCTTTTCCTGAACAAGAAAGAGATGCGTATACTCCCTCAATAGATGAACAAGAAGGAGATGCTGCAACTCCCTGAACAGATGAATAACAAGGAGATGTTGCTACTCCCTCAGTAGATGAACAAGAAAGAGATATTGCTATTATTCCCATAGATGATCATGAGATGGATGTTGATACCCCTTTGTCTGATGAGCAGGAGAGGAATGTTGCTACTCCTCCAATCTATGAACAAGAGGTAACTGATGATGTCACACAAGAACTAGCGCCAGAACTTTCTGAATTTCTGTCTATGAATATGGTGCAGCTACTCCTCCCATCGATGAGTAGGTAATGACTGACGTTGTAACACAAGAACCATCATCATAACAATTCATTCCTGAAAACCCTATTTTTGAAGACACAACAGCTACTCCTCCAGTTTGTGAACAAGAAATGATGGACATTGTTACACAAGAACCAACATCAGATCATGTTGCTCCCGAAAACCCTGAACCAGAGTTGGGCGTTGTTATTCCAGGTGAAGTGTGATTTAAACAAGATCCATGCATAGAGGATGTAGGCAATGAATCTCATAATGAGGTTCCTCCTAGGGTATGGGTTGAAGAAATTCTTGTCAAACAAGAATTTGTCAAATTTTGTGCAAGGAGAAGAAACCCTATCCAGGACCTTTATAGGACAACCTTTAGAGAAAGTCTGCAATTGAGGATTGAGAATTCCAAGCCAAAGAAGCAAGTTCTCTGCTTGAAGAAATGAGCACGAAGATACAAAAGAATTGCCAAGGAATCAGTGAGGAGAAATGTCAAGGAGACTATTTCGGTAGCTACCCAAACTGTTGATACTCCCACAATATCGGAAGCTACTCAAACTGTCGATACTCCTAGAGTAACAACAACTACTCAAACTGATATGGTGTTGCATACAATAGCTACTTAGACCGAGTCTATATTTCACACCTCTACAGTACCAACAACCACTCAGACTAATCCTATTTTTCACACTTCCATAGTAACAACATCTGCTACAGCTGAGCCAATGACAGATACAACTGAAGCTTAGGCAGTTTTGTTGAAAGTGGAGATACAAAAGTGGAAGAAAAGTGTATCTAGTTTTGAAAAGGAGTTGTCCCTTTTTCAGTGCACCTAAGGACATTGAAATACATAAGGAAGAAGGTTGTTAGAGTCATTGTTGACTATGAGGAAAAGTTCGAAGAAGAGAAGAACAAGGGCGAGAAACAGAAGGAAAATATTACAGATATGGAGGCACATATACAGACATTAAGAGATGACAAACATGAGATGTATGATATCACCCAACAAGTAGTAACATGCCTCTCCCCTTCTCTCATCTATGTAGTGTTCCTTCATGAACAATATTTATTTTTCTTTCTAGAATGTATTCACTAGGAGATGGTTTATAATATTAAAGACCCCATGCAATTTCTTAGGACTTTGAAAATTTATGGCATCCTCACACAACATCTCATGTGTGAAATGTACATGCACAACTATCTGCTAAGAGATGATCAAAAATTCAATCCAGTTCCTTATGTGGGAGATGTCAAATTGAGGGCCTTCCTTTCCTACATCATTAGCCAGGTGAAGTGGAAGAAGGCACTTGATTATTTCGAGGAAAATCAGGTACATATACCCCTTCAGGTTAGAATGGATAACTTTCAAGTTACACAGATCATCAACAAACATAACTATTTCAGACGGATTCCCAATTGGCCACAAAATATGGAAACTACACATCAATGGTGTGTTGAGATCTACATAAAACAGTTGACCCATTGCAAGGAAGAGGCACTTGAAAAATGTGACCAGAGATGAACCTTATCACCACCTACCGCCAGAGAATGGGAAGCACTTGGGGCTCCCAATTTTTGCAGAGCCGTGGAAAGAATATCCAAGTATATAGCATGTATGAGGTTTTGTGGGGTTCGACGGCTAGGTTTGAAATTTTCATTCCCCATCATCTGGATGCCACTTGATCAATATCAACCTGATTACAAGGTCTAGGGAGAATGGTGGAAGGATATAATATTGATTGGGGGATATAATTTTCCAGGGATAGATATGGCTGAGGCATATCACATAGTAGAACTTCATGCCCAACATCAAGATTCCAACCCATATCTACGAAAGCGACGGCCTGCACGAGGACGTGAATGTGACAAAATTTTGGGGGAGATGTTGGCCCATGAAATTTCTCCTTTTCTACCACCTTTTTCTATCCTTATTTACCTCCATTTCTATATTCCTTTAGCTATTGTGTGTAACCACAAGGGTAATAATGCACCTCTATTATTTCATTGTGTGTATTATTTCAAAAACGTTAGAGATTGGTTGGGGGTTTACCAAAGCGAATCCTTAATCTCTGAAATCTCACAGGAACAGAGAAAACACAGTTTGGCAAGATGATGCGATCAAGGATGCAGCACAGTCCGCGGGTTGAAGGTGCAAGAGAGGACCTGTTCCATGGTCCAACATTAGGTTTTGTTAATCGGTTCATCCTTCATGTATTTTTAGGAAGAGTTGTTACCCTAATATTGGGATGCTCTGTGCTCCATGAATTGTATAAAAGGCCGAATGGAGATAGAAAAGGATTAGGAAGTCAGTAATCTAGCTAAGAGTTATCCTATATCAATACTACAACTTATGTAATCCCATTTTATTTAATGGAAATCGAGTTTCTTCTGAGTTTCTCAGTTTTCGTGATAGTTAGTTCACTGCAGCCCTGATCGGGGAGTTGGGCCCGCTCTTCTGGTTAGGTGTTGTCGGCCTATGACACAACTTTGTTGTGGTTTGGTGTGGAATATGATTAGATCTGTGTGTTCTACTTCATTTACAGTTTTCCTACTTTATTTGAATGTTACATTTATTTATGTTTCAGTACCAGTAATCTAAGTTTTGTTCTTTATTTTCACTGCAATGATTGTTTACTTGCATGATCAATATTGAAAGAAATGTAGTATGCACATACAGTGCACAGTATCCTGTAAAACGTTGAGGCCCCTGGGTTGACAAATTAAATGTATTAGGTGGTAAATCTAGACGATATACTAGACACCAACAGAGTTCATAAGACTCTCCCAAACAATCATTCTCTTGTTTTGATGCGTAGTCGCTCAAACAATAACGTTGCACTTGATCTAGCTACTACCTCAAACACCACTCCTGATATTTCCATTGAACTGGTGACACCAGTTCCTCAAGGGATTGACGTCCAAGAAATTGTTCACCAATCAATCATAAGAACTCAAAGTGCTTTGTCTCGAATCAGACAGCCTGGTAGATAGCTTAATCAACCCCTTGATTTCACCAATATTCAAGAACAACCTCAAGACACTGGTCTGCTCGAAAACCCATTAGTCGGTAATATTACCGATCCTTCTGAAGCACTGACCCTTGGTGTTGTGGGATCTGGTATCCCACCATCCCCACTTGGTCCTTCTCCTCCCTCTTCAGGAGAGGAATCCTCGGATGAAGGCATCTCTTCATATGAAAAATATCAACCTTCAACTCCACCAAATCCCATGGAAAACCAAAATAATCCCACCATACCTTGGATCGATCAAGATGTTGTGGCAATACCTGGACTCCAACACCTGTTTCCCAAACATCCAAAAAAGTGGTTTCCCAAATTCGACCCAGATTCGAAGCAATCGGCTGAGGATCACATCAAGAAATTTATGTTATTTGTTAGGCTCTAGAGTGTCGAGCATGAGGATTTCGTGTGCAGGTTATTCCCTTACACATTTGAGGGGAATGCCTCAACCTGGTATTTTGCGCAACAACCTCAAACCATTGTCTCTTGGGACAAGTTTGAAACCTGTTTTCTGGAAAAATTCAGAGATGATAAATCTCTAGAAGTCTTGGTAATGGAACTCTCTAGTCTGAAAATGAACCATAAAGAAAAATTTAAGTATTTCAACCAGAGATTCCTAACATTAAAAAAAAAATCCCTGTAGACTCAATGGCTATAGAAAACCTGGTTATTGCATACTATACTAAGGCCCTACATAATAATATAGCCATATGGGTTAAAAGGTCGAAAAAAAACACATTATTAGAATCCTTTGAGGAGGAATACCTTATTGAGAAGGACATTCTGAGCTTAAAATATAGTTTAAATAGCGAGGCTGAAACGACTTCATCTTCTAAAAAGAAAGTAGAAATTATCACTATACCTCCTCAAAATAAAAATCAACAAGAGACATTCGACTTGGAAAGTTTTCATAAAGCTTTCCAGAAATTATCCAATCAGGTTATAGACTTGAAAATATCCATTGAGGAGGCATCTACAAATAAAGGAGGTTTTAGACCACCTTTTAGAAAACCTTTTCCTCCAAACCAGACAAACCTGACCACAGAAGTTCTAAACTTTGAAGGATTATAGTATGATGTGCAAACGATACTAGAAGCACATGATAAATCTATTTTTACACCCCCTGAAAATGAAGACGATACGGGTGAGGAAGAAACACCTAAGGAGGATGACTCATCTCCTCCTGTTTTCTATCATTTGCCAGACATCATATTTCAAGCAAATTTTGAAACTGTCCATCCTTATAACACTCGAAGTAAAACACAAAGCAAACCTTCACCCGAAACAAGTAGGAATGTGGTTTCAAAACAACCAAAGCAAATTGAAACTAGACAAAACTCTGCGGCCCCATTTTTAGAATATGATTTGGTGGAAGATCTTAAAAAACTAAGGGCAAATAAATCAGTTTTTGAATTACTTAAATTTCCTCTTATCCTATAGAAAATGATCCAAAGTATTGTTGAAAATAATAAAAAGAATGATTCTATCAGTAAGAAATTAGCAGAAATTGACACAAATAAAACTAAAGATGTCCCTGGTAAAAAACTATCTGAAAATCAGGACAAAAGGGACATATCGGAGAAAACTGTAGGAAACTTAGATAAAACTATTTTAGGTACATCCATAAAAAATCAACATAATTTTGTTGTCTCTTCACGAAAAAATGTGCCTCCTTTTTTATTAATTTTCAAAATTTTCAATACAAATGTACATAACTGTATGGTTGATTTTGATGCCTCGTCAAATGTGATGCCTCTATCCATGTGTCAAAAAATTAACAATGAAGTAAAACCTTCTGATTTAAATGCATTCAGTTAGATCAAACTAATGTCAAATTCATCAGTGAACTTAAAAATGTATTGATAAGGTTGTCATCCAACCCAAAGGTCCACCAAGTAATTGATATTATTGTTGTTGACATTCCGAAAGTTTATGGTTTATTTTTTAGAAGAGATTGGTCAAAGAAGTTACATGGCTATTTTTCTACGGATTGGTCTCATCTGTGGCTAACAAGATCAAAATAAACAGAGAACGTTACCTCAAGTACATCGTTACATATTTAAACAATCCCAATGAGCTTTTTACTACTGTCGTAAATTTGACTAAGACACAGGGAATGAATACCTTTTTTGGAAATTTCATGACTGAAATATCCTCTATCACCAACCCAGAGCAGTAATTTGAAATATCAACCTATACTTAGATGGAAACTATGGAAAATACACAAAACATTGTTGATGACAAAAAAATATGGTCCTTATACTTTGATGGATATAAATCCTAGGAAGGGGTAGGTGTTGGTTTTGTACTTATCAATCCCAAAGGTAGTAAAACATTTATTGCTTGTTGATTGGAATTTGAATGTACTAACAATACAACAGAATATGAAGCACTTCTGTAGGGACTAAATAAGGCACTAGATCTGGACGCGACGTCCAAAAATTGGTAGTATTCGGTGACTATGAAATCATAGTCAAGCAGGTAAGAAATAAAATACATTGTTTATCACCGCATTTGAAAAACTACCAGAACGAGGTATTGAGTTTAATACATAAATTTCTCTCTTTCAATATAAATCCCATTCCTAGGTCGAGTAATTCAGAAGCTAGTTTATTATCTAATGTTACCTCTAAATTGTTGTTTGTTGAAGGTATTTCTCCTAACACATTCTCAGTTGAATTGTTACTTAGGCCATCAATTACTGACAACATCACAAAATAGCGAGTGTTTGATGACGATTAGCAGATCATCAATTTTTTGCATATGGAAGACACCTTCCAAGATGAAAGAACCCATAACGAAAACCTCTGAGATTTCATGGTAATCTCCGATCCTCGATCTGCAGAATTATCATCTGAGCTGGTAAACTCTATCCCCAAATTTGTTGTTAGGTTAGAAAATTTTTATGATCTGCATGAAAAAGTTTAGAGGGGTAGTCAATTGCAAAACGAATAGTTTCTCATTACTGTACGAAATTGTAAATTTAGGAACGCGAGATAATCCTCAAAATATCAATTTGGGAAAAGGATGTTCTGAACAAGAAAAGTTTGCATTTATAAAATTGTTCAAAGAATTCAAATATGTGTTTGCTTGGACGTATGTCGATCTAAAAACTTTTGATCCAACCATAATACAACATGTAATTCGCATGAATCCCTAAACCCAACCTTTTCAATAGAAATTGAGAAAAATGCATCCTAAATTAGAACCCACCATAAAAAAGGAACTCAATAAATTACTCACTGCCAAGATCATTTTTCCAGTCTGACATATTCAATAGGTATCCAAATTAGTCCCAGTAAGGAATAAAAATGGAGAAATTCGACTTT
>JASDQU010308145.1:30459-40596 GCA_032191745.1 Picea mariana
AAACTAGTATGTACAATGGGAGTTCGGAATCTGGTTACTACATGAAATTCTTCAGGTAACGCCTGTTAATAAGGGTGTTAAGGATTTTCCCATAAAGATTTTCTAACAAAAATGAATTCTTTCCCTCAAAAGTTGTGATCTTGAAAGGTCCACACCAGATATGGTCAAATTTTTCATGCTTTCCTGAGTCTTCCTTTCTGGCATCGCATTTTAAAACTAGGTCACTAGGGAGGAATTCTCTATCTTTAGTGTTTTGTTCAAATGGGGATTTCATGTTATCCTGATATTTTTGGAGTCTCTCATCCACTTCAGCTCTATTTTGTTGGACTTCTATCAATTGATTTATTCTTCTGGTGATATCATTTCGCTCTTCCTTCGCGTCCTGCCAGAGTTTCATTACAGGTAGAGAAAGATTCATGGGGAGAATCACATTGGTTCTGTATACCATTTGAAAGGGGGACATTTCGATGGATTTCTTAGTGCCTATTCTATTATCACATAAAGCATACTTCAAATGCACATGCCAAGTTTTCTTATTTTCAGTCAACACTTTTTTAATTATGGTGATTAAACTCTTGTTCGAGGACTTAGCTAATCCATTGCCTTGAGGATAGTAGGTCGTTGAATTTCCTAGTAGAGTGTTGTACTTTTGACAAAACTTACCATAGCCATGGATTTGAAAGCTTGGGAATTATCAGTGACTATCTTTCGAGGACAACCAAATCTCGATAAAATGTTCTCTTCTAAGAAACTTATCACCACTGCGTTCATTGCGTTTCGCGTTGGAATGGCCTCCATCCATTTAGTGAAATAATGAGTAGCGTTCAAAATACACTTATGTTGTGCGTTTGAATGTGGATGTATTTTATTGATGAATTCCAGACCCCATTTCTGAAACAGAGCTTCTGTTTTGATTGGAACCAAAGGTAAGGCCGGAAGGTTTTTCTTTCCGGAAAATAGTTGGTAGGGGTTGCAGGCTCTAAATTTGGCATTGACATTAGTGAATAATTTTGTCTAATAATATCCATCTCTCATGATTTTATAGGTTGTTTCTCTCCAGACGTGATGGCCTCCACACACCCCTTCGTGAAATTCATTTATGACTCTCTCCATTTTAGATTATACTAAACAACTCAATAAAAATCCCATAGGATCCTTCCAATATAGTTGGCTATCCATGATACAATACTTTACTGCATGAAACTTCAACGTTATAGCTTTGGAAGGGGTCATATCACTTGGACACTGCAAAGTTATAAGGTAAGAAACTATGTCTTTATACTAGGCAAAGGAAGAGATTTTTTCTTGGATCTCGGTTGCAGGTATAGTAACATCAAGTTCGTCTATGTCTGGAAAATCTTCATAAGCTTGTAGGTGATTTATCCCAAGTGCCCGAAAATTTGATTCGGCTAGTAATTTAGCCAAGCCCTGACCTTTGAAAAGTTTGGTCGGTTTTACTTCTAGGTCAAATTCTTGAATCTTGGCTAACCATCGACCCCTTTTTCCATCACTATCTAGTTGAACTAATATATCCTTGACAATGTTGGTTGGTACATAGGCAATTATCTTAGAATGGAGTACATAAGTCCTGAAATCTTTGAGGGCCTTTACCATTGTGTATGCTTTCTTTTCCAATATATCATATTTCAATTCAGCATCTTTGAGACTTTTACTAAAAAACGTTATTGGCTGCTTGAAACCTTCATCGTTTTTTTGTAAGAGCATGGTCGCGATAGTGCGTTCGGAGGTGAATGAGAAAATCAAGAATGCTTCCACATAATCTGGGTTGGCCAGCACCGGTGCTTCACCTATAAATTTCTTCATGTGTTCAAATGAATCTTTGGCTTCGGTTTTTCATTTGACTTCACTGTCCTTTTTTAGCATATCTGTAATCAATTTTACAATTTCAACGAAGTTTGGGATGAATATTCTTAAAAAATTATTTTTTCCCAAAAATGATTGTATTTCCTTTCTGTTCCTAGGAATATTGATAGTATCTATAGCTTCAACCCTTTTCGGGTCGATTTTGATTCCATTTCAAGATACTGTATGGCCCAAGAGTTTAGCTTCCTACATTGCAAAGTAAGATTTATTGGGATTCAAAGGCAAACCAAATTTTTGACATTTCTCAAATGTCTATTTGAGCTGTATCAGGTGCTCTACATCAAATTTAGAAAACACGGTTAGATCATCCAGATAAATGAAAATAAACTTATCTCTTTCACCAACAAAGGCGATGTCCATAGCTCGTTGGAAAGTGGCTCCTGCGTTCATCAAACTAAATGGCATTTTGTCATACATAAAGGTACACCATGGGGTAGTGAATGCAGTTTTTTCTTTTTCATGCTTGTGGAGTGCAATTTGATTATAGCCTAAAAATCCATCAATCATAGACATTATATTTTCTCCGACCACTTTTTCCAATACATGATCCATTTGAGGTAATGGATAATTATCTTTGAGAGATATTCTGTTTAAATTTTTGAAATCTAC
The DNA here is from genome assembly GCA_032191745.1 of Picea mariana. Taxonomy (NCBI): domain Eukaryota; kingdom Viridiplantae; phylum Streptophyta; class Pinopsida; order Pinales; family Pinaceae; genus Picea; species Picea mariana. The sequence continues at coordinate 32,953 of JASDQU010308145.1, forward strand.
ACACAGTCTGATTTCACTATTTTTCTTCCTGACCGGAACCAAATTAGCTACCCACTCAGAATATCTGAGTGGAACAATGATCTTGGCATCTAGGAGATTTTTAACTTCCTTTTCTATCACAGGAAGTAGTATGGGATTTATCTGTCTGAGATTCTTCCTGAAAAGTTTAACACCCTGTTTTAAGGGAATTTTGTGTTCAATTACGGTGGTGTCATAAGTTCTTAATTCATCATAATACCAGGTGAAATCATCCTTCTACTGCTTGATTAACTCGACATATTTGCTTTTCATTTCAGGGGGAAGGTATTTAGATATCCTTACCATCTTAGGAGTTTCTTTAGTGTCTATGTTACAATCTTGAACCTCTTCAGGCTGAGGCTGCAAAGTAAATTTTAAGGGAATATCATCATGATCGAATAATATTTCCAAAGGAATCAGACCTTTAGGGATCTGATTATTTTTTAGTACCAACATATGGTGATTAGAGATCTTATCCTGGAATTCCTAGGGATCTGCACCTTCCTGCATAATCCAAGCAGTGTCATTCTGATTTTCGTGATCAATATGCGTTTCAGAAAATTTGTCCACCATTTCTAGGAATTGTCTGATTTGTTCATCATCTTCAAAGACTTGCCAGTGTTGAACATTATTTGGTATGGAGGGTCTGTGCCTCATTTCTATGTGATACTTTATTTTGAGGATAGTAGGAGGTACAAACATTGTGGTTTCTTTGGCCAATGAATCTGCCTGTTGATTCTCCATTATGGGGATAGGGTGGATATTAAATGATGAGAAAAAATTCCTGATCGATCCTAGGCACAATTTTTGTATCACCTCAACCTTGGGTGTTTGGCCTGGTACTGTTTCTTTATTTTTTTCACGATCAAATCCGCATCACCATAAACTATCATATTTTCAATTTTTAACTTCCTAGCAGCCTCTAATCCTAAAACCAGGGCTTCATATTTGCATACATTATTTGTGCGTCCCACTGTAATCTATAAGAAAATGGAATAATGAACTCATCTCTGGGTGCCACGAACAACACTCCAGATCCTGCTCCTTCACAAGATGAAGCACCATCGAAATACATTTTCCAAACTCCAACATTATTTATATTTTTATTTGTTTTTTCTATTTTTTCTTCAGTATATGCCAACCTCGTTTCTCTGTATAGGCGAGTGAACTGCTCGCCGAAGATCTAGATTGTAGTGTATGTCATGTCGAGTTGAAGGGATCCTCCAAGTTTGGCACCCCAAGACCTGGATAAAAGCATGCCATACTTTGCATGGATATCAGCAACAACCACATCCATCAGAATAATTTTTACAAAAATCTGTGCAATATTAACCACTAAATATTTAATCATACCCATATATTTAACTTTTTTTTGAATCAAAATATTACAGATCTCTGTATGGTCTGGTAATTTCAAGGCCCATTTTTTCCATAATAGATTTGGGAATCACACTGTGGGAGGCTCCAGAATCTAACATACAATTATGGAGAAGATGATCATGCACAGTCAACGTGATGTAGAAAGGAGCGACAAAATCTCTCACATTTTCAAAATGCAGACCAAACTTTATAGTTGGTTTATCGTCTTCTAAATTTATAACATATGCATGAATTTTGTTGGATTTATTTCACACACACCTAGGATTTATTTTTCCTAAGATTATTCCTTGTTATTAGTCATAATTAGTCATTATCTAGTCTCCTATATTTTAGGGGAGAATATTCCACCTGGAGAATATTCTCTTTCAGTTGACACTTCAGATTGACTAGTTGAGTTGAGTTAAGATGTTGCATTGGGATCATCACCATGCAATATTGGGATCATCACCATGATAATTCTAACTTTCCTTGGTATCATCACCAGAGTGGCTCATTAGCCTTGATTCCCTTAGTTAACTCCTCACTACTCTTTGTTCAGTCAATTAACTAAAGACTAGTTAACTAGTTAACTCAACTAGGTGGCAGTTCACTCCCGTAACTGCCTAAGAGACTAGAATAAGTGGCAATTCACTCTCGTAACTGTTGGTGTGTGTCCAGATCACTCTAGACCGCCACTATGCACATTGGTTCACCTCAATTCAAACTCATTGAGCTATACATAGTATATCATGTGTAAATTATTTATTATTCACAATGGTTAATAAGAATTCTTCCAGTCTTTCTCTCCTTCTTCTTCTTTCTCCAATTCTCTCTGAAAATGTGTGTATTATTGTTTAGATAGATATATTATGTGCAGGTTCAACACATTTACATGGTATCAGATCCAATGGACTGCTAAGAAAAATCTACACCAAAATGTTTTACAGGTACAAAAGATTGAAGACAACGGAAAGATGGAATTTCAAAAAGAATTCATCTTTACACCTTACAACTATTTTTCATTGAAGGATAAAATATCCATACATCTCCGGTCTAGAGGGTTGTACAGGTTAACCATGAATATAGATCCAGATATGACATCAACCATAGAAAAATCCAAGTACTTAAATCGCATGGATGAGGCACTCGAAACAATTTGCAGTCTTATTTCTCTCGATCTCCTTTTTCATATATCTTTCTGTAAGACTCCCAATGAAGCTTGGAACATCTTGGAAGGGATTTTTGGCAAACAAAATGAGATGAGGGGACACATGATGGAGGTGGAGCTTCTCACATTGGATCCAAAAAGATTCGAGAATATCCAAGATTTCTTTACAAAATTCAAGGATTTGATGAGCTTGCAGGGTTGATAAATTGAAGGATGAGAAAAAAATGGTTCTCACCATTATCTCCAAGCTTGGTCATGAATTCTCTATATTCGTATCTACATTTCATATTGTGAAATTCACCTCTGAAGCCACCTGGAATATGCCTTCTCTTGAGGACTTTATCGAATCCCTGACACAAGAGCAAACCAAGCTCATCAACATGGGTGCAATCAAAGGCCCAAGGGCGCATGCACTCACTGTGCATGATGGAAGCCACAAATATCATAAATCTAAAGATAATGATAAGCAAAAATCTCATGCACATATGAAGAAGGAAGGGTACAAAAAACCCTTCACCGATGCCTCTGGATCCAAAGGAGAAAAGGGAAGAAAAAGAGAGAAATGCACGTAATGTCACAAAGGATTCCATTTGGAATCTGCATGCATGTAAAAAAAAATAGATCTGATGTCTCAAAACTTTAGCAAAACAACCTTGGAGATCGCATCCCCAAGGGTGCAAAGAAGAAGAAGCCAGAAGATTTGAATTCCAAGAAAGGCAATTCTATCCATAACTTGATTGCCATCAACTCCTCTCCCGATGCTTGGATCGTATATTCAGGAGCATCACATCACATGTCTTCCTCAAAAGTAGTCTATTCTTCATGGATGCATGCAAAGGTCCTCCTATTCTGATGGGGGACAACTCCTCTGTTTAAGTCACTGACAAAGGAAGAATTGAACTCACCAATGGAAGCTTCGAGAATGTGTTGCATGTTCCCAAAATTTTTGTCAACCTTCTCTCCATATATGATATAACAAATTCTTGCACCAGAAAGAAATTTGTATTCATACCAAATTTCGTGGACATCTACGACATGCAAACCAACTCCAGGGTTGCTACCAGTGAGGTAAATCATCAGTCTAGATTGTATACATTTTTTGAATTCATTGAACCTGATTCTGCTTTACTGCTTACTCATGCTGATGAAAGTAGTAGGATATTGAAGGAAAGGTTTGGACATTTGAATTTTAGATACATGAAATATCTTAGAAAGCACAGATTAGTAGATGGTCTACCAGAAATCCATTTATGCAAGGGATTATGTGAGGGATGTGTTCTCGAGAAACACCCTCAACAGAAATTCGACAAAGGAAAGTCTCAACGAGCTTTCGCACCTTTAGATCTGATCCAGAGTGACCTTATGGGTCCTTTTCCACATCCATCCATCAACAAAGCAAGGTTTTTTCTCATTTTTGTTGACGATTTCTCACATTTTACTTGGATCTACCTTCTTAGGCAAAAATCCGAGGTCTTTCAACACCTCAAAGATTTCAAAGCCTTGGTTGAGACACAGTCTAGAAAGAAGATCAAATTCCTCTGAACTGATAACAGGGGAGAGTATGTGAATCATGAGATCCACAATATTTTCCATGAGGTAGGGATTCAGTTGTACCATATAGTTCCCTATACTCTGCAGAAAAATGGAGTTGTTGAGCGGAAAAAATGATCTCTAAAGGAGATGTCATCTTGCATGTTGCATGCAAAGTCACTACCACAGAGAATATGAGCCGAAGCACTTAACTATGCAACATACATCCAAAACATATCTCTCCATAGATATGTCAAGGATAAGACCCCCTACGAGGCTTGGAGCGGCCTCAAACTGGAAGTGACCCACTTTCGCATTTTTGGTTCTCATGCATGGGCCCAGATTCCCTCTGAAAAGAGGAAGACACTTGATCCACAGATCACTGAGTGCATTTTTGTTGGATACCCTGACGGTGTGAAGGGATATCATCTTATTTATATTTCCTTGGACTGGCTCATCATTGAGCCTAGTGTCCAATTTGAGGAAAGTGTCTCGTATGTACCTCAATAGCCGCATACAGACAACTTCACTCTTCCACCTGTCCGATATGATGAGCATGAACATGTTGACTCTTCTTCAGATGAGAGTTCTGATTCAGAGGACTCAGATGATTCACATTCAGATTTAGAGTCACTACAGTCAGATGCATATTCAAAGCATCCATATGCAGTTGCAGAGCCAGAGGAGAGGCCCAAGTGGGTACAGACTACTCTTCAAGATGCAAGGTATCTTGTTGGTGATCCAACCAATACTAGGAGGACTCGATCTGATTTCAAGGAGCCTCATGTTGGAATCATTGCCACTGAACCATTGGCTTCAAGGCATATTTTCTTGGTTCAGTCTTCAGATCCACAGTCTTATGTCAAGGCTACTAGAAATCCCTTTTGGGAATCTCCCATGCAGGAGGAGTACAACTCCCTCCTCGAGAACCAAACTTGGGATCTAGTTCCTCTTCCTTCTAGGAGGAAACTTGTCAGATGCAGATGGGTCTACAGGACCAAGAGCGCAGTGTATGGAAAAATCAGAAAATACAAAGCCAAGATTGTCGCCAAATGCTTTCAGCAGGTTCATGGTATTAACTATGATGAGACCTTCACTCCGGTATCGAAGATGGATTCCATTCGATTGGCCCTTTCCATTGCGGCATCCAAGGGATAGGAAGTCCATAAGTTGGACGTGAAGAATTCATTTCTTCACGGTGATCTCTCTGAGGAGATCTACATTGAGCAGCCCCAAGGATTTATGCAGGACTCATCTTTGGTCTCTTGACTGAAGAAGTCACTTCATGGCCTCAAGCAGGCTCTGAGGGCATGGTATGCCAATATGGACTCCTACTTGTTATCACAGAACTTTGTACGTTGTAAATCAGACCCGAGTGTCTACATGCTCAAGATGGTTGATTCACTTCTTCATTTAGTTCTATATGTTGATGATTTGTTGATCACTGGCTGCTTGACTTCATTGATTGCTACAGTCAAGAGGATTCTTCATGACAAGTTTTTGATGACATACATGGGTCCGCTACACTTCTTCCTTGGACTTGAGATCAATCAGGATGCATCAAACATCAAACTGTCTCAATCCATGTATGCACGAGATCTCCTTGAGAGATTTCACATGACAAAATGCAATTTTTCTCTGACTCCTTTCCTATCAAGAGTCAAACTTGAGGATTGCGTGGAGAATCCACTGGTTGACAACACACTGTACATACATCTAGTAGGGATCTTATTGTATCTCACACACTCCAGATTAGACCTCTCATATGCATTTGGCACAGTTTCCAAGTTCATGTAGGAGCCACATGAACTACATTGGAAAGTTGCAAAGAATATCCTTCGATACGTACAGGGCACCATCACCTTTGGGATTCATTATGCAGCAGACTCTAAATTAGATCTCATTGGGTTTACTAATTCCGATTGGGTTCGCAATAGCATTGATAAAAATTCCACATCTGGTTACTCACTCAGTCTTGGTTCTAGGCCTATCTGTTGGTCGATCAAGAAGAAATCTTCCATTTCTCTATCTTCAGCCGAGGCAGAGTACAGAGGGGTAGTTAACATAACCATTCAGGCTATGTGGCTACAACATTTTCTCACTAAGTTGGGCATTCAGTTTCATCCACCGATCATCATCTGGTGTGACAACCAGAGCACTCTGAATTTCTACAGAGATCTAGTTCAGAGGTAATAGACGAAGCACATCGAGATCCACATGCGCTACATTTGGGACTTAGTACATGAGGGGATCATTGACTTACAATTATTTCCTTCACAGAACAGATGGTAGACATTTTCACCAAGACCTTCACTGAGCAGAAATTCCATTCTCTGCGAGGTCGTCTTGAAGTGAAGGACACAGTTTCTTCGCAACTGTAGTTCTTCTTTTTACATACATTGTACCTTGAGGGGGGGTTTTTCCCGTGAGGTTTTCCCTCTTTCCTCAATTTATTTTCAATGTGTCTTTTGTACTTGGGTACCTAACATGGCCTCGTTGTCGGGACCCAATCTTTATTTTCACCATAGTGATGTTCAGGGGGGGTGTTGGAGTTACTTCACACACACCTAGGATTTCTTTTTCCTAAGGTTATTCTTTGTTTGTTAGTCATAATTAGTCATTATCCATTCTCCTATATTTTAGGGGAGAATATTCCACCTGGAGAATATTCTCTTTCAATTGACACTTCAGTTTGACTAGTTGAGTTGAGTTTATATGTTGCAGTGGGATCATCACCATGCAACATTGGGATCATCACCATGCTAATTCGACCTTGCCTTGATATCATCACTAGAGTGGAACATTAGCCTTGATTCCCTTAGTTAACTCCTCACTACTCTCTGTTCAGTCAGTTAACTAAAGACTAGTTGACTAGTTAACTCAACTAGGTGGCAGTTCACTCCCGTAAATTCCTGAGAGACTAGAATAAGTGGCAGTTCACTCCCGTAATTGTTGGTGTGTGTCCAGATCACTCTAGACCACCACTATGGTCCATTGTTTCACCTCAAGTCGAACTCATTGATTTATACAGAGTATATCATGTGTAAATTATTCATTATTCACAACGGTTAATGAGAATTCTTCCATTCTTTCTCTCCTTCTTATTCTTTATCCAATTCTCTTTGCAAATGTGTGTATTATTTTTTAGTTAGATCTATTATGTGCAGGTTCAACACATTTACAACTTTCAATATCCGAAAATTTTATCATTTTGGCAATTTTTTTTCTATATGTAGGGTTTTTTTCCAGTTCAACCAGAGGTACAAGGATCTTGATTTTATTAATTTCATTTTCTATATTGAAACTCCCCATTTTCTTTTCAGCTTCTCTGGTTGGGATATCTATCTCCCTTCTTTCTTTTTTATTAGTTTGTGTCGCTTTCGTTTCGACTATCTTTGTTTTGATAGTCGGAATTTCCACTACTTTTGTCTTGGCAGTCTATGTTTCAACTGTTGATTGAGATGCCTCACTCGCTTTACTTCTCATCAAGATGTTATTCAGTTGGGAAGTTGTAAAATTTCTATCCCTAGGCCTTAAATTATACTTATGTTGAAGCTTGACCATTATAT
>JASDQU010308145.1:64747-75740 GCA_032191745.1 Picea mariana
GGTGATCCAACCAATACTAGGAGGACTCGATCTGATTTCAAGGAGCCTCATGTTGGAATCATTGCCACTGAACCATTGGCTTCAAGGCATATTTTCTTGGTTCAGTCTTCAGATCCACAGTCTTATGTCAAGGCTACTAGAAATCCCTTTTGGGAATCTCCCATGCAGGAGGAGTACAACTCCCTCCTCGAGAACCAAACTTGGGATCTAGTTCCTCTTCCTTCTAGGAGGAAACTTGTCAGATGCAGATGGGTCTACAGGACCAAGAGCGCAGTGTATGGAAAAATCAGAAAATACAAAGCCAAGATTGTCGCCAAATGCTTTCAGCAGGTTCATGGTATTAACTATGATGAGACCTTCACTCCGGTATCGAAGATGGATTCCATTCGATTGGCCCTTTCCATTGCGGCATCCAAGGGATAGGAAGTCCATAAGTTGGACGTGAAGAATTCATTTCTTCACGGTGATCTCTCTGAGGAGATCTACATTGAGCAGCCCCAAGGATTTATGCAGGACTCATCTTTGGTCTCTTGACTGAAGAAGTCACTTCATGGCCTCAAGCAGGCTCTGAGGGCATGGTATGCCAATATGGACTCCTACTTGTTATCACAGAACTTTGTACGTTGTAAATCAGACCCGAGTGTCTACATGCTCAAGATGGTTGATTCACTTCTTCATTTAGTTCTATATGTTGATGATTTGTTGATCACTGGCTGCTTGACTTCATTGATTGCTACAGTCAAGAGGATTCTTCATGACAAGTTTTTGATGACATACATGGGTCCGCTACACTTCTTCCTTGGACTTGAGATCAATCAGGATGCATCAAACATCAAACTGTCTCAATCCATGTATGCACGAGATCTCCTTGAGAGATTTCACATGACAAAATGCAATTTTTCTCTGACTCCTTTCCTATCAAGAGTCAAACTTGAGGATTGCGTGGAGAATCCACTGGTTGACAACACACTGTACATACATCTAGTAGGGATCTTATTGTATCTCACACACTCCAGATTAGACCTCTCATATGCATTTGGCACAGTTTCCAAGTTCATGTAGGAGCCACATGAACTACATTGGAAAGTTGCAAAGAATATCCTTCGATACGTACAGGGCACCATCACCTTTGGGATTCATTATGCAGCAGACTCTAAATTAGATCTCATTGGGTTTACTAATTCCGATTGGGTTCGCAATAGCATTGATAAAAATTCCACATCTGGTTACTCACTCAGTCTTGGTTCTAGGCCTATCTGTTGGTCGATCAAGAAGAAATCTTCCATTTCTCTATCTTCAGCCGAGGCAGAGTACAGAGGGGTAGTTAACATAACCATTCAGGCTATGTGGCTACAACATTTTCTCACTAAGTTGGGCATTCAGTTTCATCCACCGATCATCATCTGGTGTGACAACCAGAGCACTCTGAATTTCTACAGAGATCTAGTTCAGAGGTAATAGACGAAGCACATCGAGATCCACATGCGCTACATTTGGGACTTAGTACATGAGGGGATCATTGACTTACAATTATTTCCTTCACAGAACAGATGGTAGACATTTTCACCAAGACCTTCACTGAGCAGAAATTCCATTCTCTGCGAGGTCGTCTTGAAGTGAAGGACACAGTTTCTTCGCAACTGTAGTTCTTCTTTTTACATACATTGTACCTTGAGGGGGGGTTTTTCCCGTGAGGTTTTCCCTCTTTCCTCAATTTATTTTCAATGTGTCTTTTGTACTTGGGTACCTAACATGGCCTCGTTGTCGGGACCCAATCTTTATTTTCACCATAGTGATGTTCAGGGGGGGTGTTGGAGTTACTTCACACACACCTAGGATTTCTTTTTCCTAAGGTTATTCTTTGTTTGTTAGTCATAATTAGTCATTATCCATTCTCCTATATTTTAGGGGAGAATATTCCACCTGGAGAATATTCTCTTTCAATTGACACTTCAGTTTGACTAGTTGAGTTGAGTTTATATGTTGCAGTGGGATCATCACCATGCAACATTGGGATCATCACCATGCTAATTCGACCTTGCCTTGATATCATCACTAGAGTGGAACATTAGCCTTGATTCCCTTAGTTAACTCCTCACTACTCTCTGTTCAGTCAGTTAACTAAAGACTAGTTGACTAGTTAACTCAACTAGGTGGCAGTTCACTCCCGTAAATTCCTGAGAGACTAGAATAAGTGGCAGTTCACTCCCGTAATTGTTGGTGTGTGTCCAGATCACTCTAGACCACCACTATGGTCCATTGTTTCACCTCAAGTCGAACTCATTGATTTATACAGAGTATATCATGTGTAAATTATTCATTATTCACAACGGTTAATGAGAATTCTTCCATTCTTTCTCTCCTTCTTATTCTTTATCCAATTCTCTTTGCAAATGTGTGTATTATTTTTTAGTTAGATCTATTATGTGCAGGTTCAACACATTTACAACTTTCAATATCCGAAAATTTTATCATTTTGGCAATTTTTTTTCTATATGTAGGGTTTTTTTCCAGTTCAACCAGAGGTACAAGGATCTTGATTTTATTAATTTCATTTTCTATATTGAAACTCCCCATTTTCTTTTCAGCTTCTCTGGTTGGGATATCTATCTCCCTTCTTTCTTTTTTATTAGTTTGTGTCGCTTTCGTTTCGACTATCTTTGTTTTGATAGTCGGAATTTCCACTACTTTTGTCTTGGCAGTCTATGTTTCAACTGTTGATTGAGATGCCTCACTCGCTTTACTTCTCATCAAGATGTTATTCAGTTGGGAAGTTGTAAAATTTCTATCCCTAGGCCTTAAATTATACTTATGTTGAAGCTTGACCATTATATTTTCGACGATTCCTTGATAAGCATAATCTTCTATAATATTTTTGTTATCATCATTAAATAGGTATTCTGTTCCTAAAGACCTTTCATAGTCTTGCCTCGTCAAATGAGGTTCTTGATCATCATCTCTAAGATTACTCATGTCTTCCTCTAACTCCTTAAAGGTTCACATGTCATCTCCTCCTATAAAAATTTTCGTTTTTAAAGGGGGTCTGAATATTTTGATCTTCACTTTTTATCTGTCTTTGTTACGTTTGAGGGTTAGGATTTCTTCTAAAATATTTTCTAGTGAACTGATCTGTTTTAGATTGGTCCAGTTCCATCCTTGAGATTTTGTTTCATAATTTTTTAACTATTTTTTCCATGTCATCCATTTTGTCTTTTGCAGACCTCCTAGATCCAGAAGGTCCTGCCTATTCTCTGAATCGTCTAGTTTCTTTATTTCTCGTTTTAGCTTTATCTTTAAATTTTCCTGATGCCATCATATTTGATTCAATTTCTATAGCATCATCCTGCATTCTTGTGAGTTCTGCAACTCTCCTTTCCCTCAACAGTAAGGAAAATTCAAGCTCGAACACCCCGGAAAAAGTCACCTTTACTGCAGGTTGGGAAGGTTTAACCTTAGTTGGAATTTTGTTATACAATTTATTAAATATCTGAGTGAATTGAAGAAGTGTTTTTGAATTTTTCTTTCTTAAAGATCTGAACTCGGTTAAACAATAAAGGTGATCCTTTCTCTCTCCCCATTGTCTGCGAAAGGCATTTTCTAACTTGTCGTATGTTCTTATAGAACCAGTTGGTAGCCCTCGGAACTAGGTTCTCACCTGTCCTTTGAAATTTTGAACTAGGAATCTCGAATAAACATCCAATTTTCAAGGCCAAGGATATCGACAAATTGATCAAAAAAATTTATGTGTTTGGTGGTCGTTAAGTCTCCCTCTCTTGCTAACTTTGGCATGTTTTTCATATAGTTTTTAGGTAAATCATGGAGGGGAACTAGGAAGACTAAAGGCGAATACCTAGCAGCTACTTTAGAAAAAATTCTAGGAGGTGGGGGGGGGTCCTTGATCACCTCCTCCTACCCCTCCAGCACCCAAACCTCCGCCACCTCTGGCACCACCTCCTCTAGCAGCAGCCATTGATAATCTAGCAGATGAAACTTGGAGATTATAGAGAGGATTTTCAAAGATGTGTAGTGACCTTCTGGCAACTTCGGGATGAAGAGAAAGGGGTTATGGGAACTAATCGTCAGGACACAGAAAATCAAAAAAGGGGGGAAAAGAGAGATGAGGACTAGGTTCTTCGTACTTGCAAGATATATAAACAGGAGATCCAACAGGAGTCGAATCAGAGTGTAAGATATATTCGTTGAAACTTTGGGAAGTTGGAAACTTTATTTTAGGGACTGATGGAATATCAATCAAAGCAGGTATCTAGATGTTTTTTTTCCTTTATTACTAAAGGAGTCAATTGAATCGGTTTCGGTCTTTATCTCGGGTAAAACCAACTCGGGGTTTAGGATTTCGGCTTTAACTCTATCAGCCGATGTTTCTCCGAAATGGATTTGGGTGGAACCTTCTTACAGAGTTAATTGTTTAGGTGTAACCTTAGCATTAGAATGTGTGGATTTGGGTTGATAAACCTTACTTGTGGAAGTAGTGGTCTGCTTAAGGTATCCCCTTGGTTTTAAAAAAATTTCAGGGTCAGATATAGGCATGGTCTGCTTATCGTTGGGGTTTTTTCTGGTATTCCTTCGACTCAATGCCATCTTATTAGTGGTGGAGTCACAAAGTGAAAATTAAAATTATCCTTAATATTGTATTCTATCTTTGTTCACTATCAAAGAGAGAAACTTACCATGTCGTTCTCCTAGGGAAAAATAACTTCGTTTCTCCGTCCCTGACAACAATGCCAAAAATATGTTGTTCATGAGATTAAACTTAATGCTCAAAGCATAATGTCAAGCATCAGGAATTAAGGAATGATTTGTTTTAAGAGTTCTTTTTCTTTCCGTTAGTTATGTAAGAATTTAAATCCTCAAATGAAATTAATAGTTGAACATAACAAAGGTCGTGTTTCGTCATCTGAGTCAATTAATCAAATTGAATGGTGATGAAGATTGTTACAAAACTATTAAACAATATAAGGCACCAATGATTGAATAATATTACCTTGTTTATAGTAGAAGAAAGAGTGGAATGCACCCCTGAAAGGATATATGATATAGTGATCCAAGTAGCTTGTAGGTCTTGTATTTGATGATAGAAAATACAGAGGAAAAATTGTTTTCTTATTAGATAACTAAATGAAATATGATCACAGTAGATGTTGTACTAAATTGCAGTCATTCACTTATCGAGGAGTAACATAAATAAAACTAGAAATATGAAATACAAGAAGAGCACATAACTCAAACAACACAAAATTTGGAATCCCTGTCTGCGCTTGTATTAATACTCACTAAGGATGAGTTTTCTTAGTTACAATACGGCAAGAAGAAGCCTTTTTTTCATTCTTCTAAATATGTGTTTATACAAAAGGTTCTCAACCCTAAATAGTTGGAATTCTCCTTATTTCTATAATAGTAAAGGTTACAAAACGTGAAATCCGAAGCGCTTCACTTGCATCTCTTTTGTCTTTTCGTTATGCTGGCATAGGCGTTTTTCTTTACTCTTGTCCCTCTTAGAAATAGATAATCTCTAATCATGATCTGTACAGATGATGTTTACATACTACCTCATTGGTTCTTGAAGGTGTTGTTTTTTCCTTGTTCGATACATTTAACACATTTGCTCACAAATTGTACCACCAGCTTGGAGGATTCTATGAAATCATTTGCCTCAAAAGCATATAATTTCTTTTCTAATTGAGAAAATATTTTTTCCATTCTCCTATCTTCAGAAGCTATAGACTGTAGCTGCAAACTGGGCTTCACTAGCTATCTATTTATATGAGTAATATCAATCTTCTTTAATTGTAAGATTTCAGCCTGAGCCTCCTCTATGTTGGCCTTAATGTTAAGTTGATGCTTTTCTATATCAACTTGTCCTAGTACTTCAGAGTTACTATCTTTGTCGAGGCCTAATGACTCTTTGTCAAGTGAATGAAAATATTCTTCACAAGCCTCTTTGACTTCCTTAGACATCTTTTTACTTTCATTTATGTTGGCTTCTCAGGCCTTCAATATTATATTTCCTATGATTTTCTCCGAAACAGACAACCTGGAAACCATAGATACTCTTTCTCTTTTCAATGACACAACTGCTTCTTGGAAATTGTTCTGAGTGGAAATAGCCTCTCTCTCCTTTAGGCTTGATTTACCACCTAAAAGTGGTTTTGGATAGCTTCCACCTTATTGGAAAGGCTTCGTTGTGTTGATTCCAGTTTCTTATGTACCTCTAGAGTTTCAGTTTGGAAAGCTAATATATCCACTATTTATTTTTCAGTTAAACTTACCTTCGCTTGAAGCTGCCTGACTAATTCATCACTTGTCTATGACTCTTTCTACATCTCATCAAGACCGGATTTAAGATGTTGGATTTCTTGTATATCATTAGCTCTAATTTTCTCGAAATCATTATTGATATCACTCTTGACATTATTTTCCACCATTTTCATTTGATTTTTCAATTGGCCTATCAACATATCTTTATGCTTCAACTTCTCCTTCAGGTTACTCACTGAAAACTGGTTTGTTGTCGCAAAAGCTCCCAACGATCCTGTGACCTCTGTAGCGAAGTCTTCTTCTTATAGGGTCTGCCCATCTAATATCACCCTGTGTATTTTAACAGCTACGTACTCCTTCTGATGTGTTTATCTCTTTACCACAACCCTTCTCTTCTTACTGAAGAAGAATTATGAAGGAGGCATCTCTGATGCTGAAATAGGTGTAAGGTCTCCTATGAATACAGCTTTGGCCATCGGGTTCCCTCTGTTCAACTGTAGAGGTGTGACAAATTTGATAGGACTACCTATCCCAGTGGATGTCTGCTTTCCGGCTGTGTTAGTTGTTGGTTTACCTGATGTGGACTATGGTTTTTCTTCTGCCTTCTTTATCAAGGTCTCAGTTTCCTCCAAATTTTCTCGAGCATCTTGTCCACTAGATCTCCCTGTTTTTAACCCTTGGGTATCCATTTTCTATGTGGTTGGAGGTGTCTGGATTTCCCCTTGCAATACTTTGGGAAGGCCATTTCTTCAATGTTTCTAGAAATTATAAAATTCATCCATTTTATCTGGTGTCAGAGCTTGAATTCGATCCAAAACCTCTTGATAGGACCTCGCTCCTCGGAATATTTCATCCTGAGGAGAATCTTCAGGTTCATATATTTTCAAATTGCAGTTGGCCATGTGGTTACCTACGATATTCTACGGATCTTGCTTCTTGAATTCGATATCGACCAGTTTGATTTCTCCTAGGGCCGCGGCTTCCATTTTCGAATGGCTGAAATCCAACAGAGAAAATGTACCAATATGCAAGGGAAAAGATGGCCATACCTTTTTCTATACTACTTTGAGCTCCTTACCAATCCCTCCAAGCATAGTTTGATGTGATGCTTCGTGGCACACCAATCGTTCTGGTAAAAATTTAGGCAGATCATGTGGAGGAACCAAACAGCCGAAAACCCTAATATAGGAGAAATGCTCCTCGATGTACCAGTCTTCTATCTTGCCCGGATTAGTCACAATTTTTTCGGAAATTCTGGGATGTGGGTAACCATATATAGCGGTGTGCATTGGCACCACCACCCAATTGCAGATTTCATAAAAGAAATCTGTTTCCTTGTCTTCCCAAAGCTTTGAATGATAAATATGTATGGGTTCAACACTATTTGGAGTCCAACACTAGCCCATTAGTGAAAAAGGCATCACAGAATAGATGGCGTCCATGATATAAGCTGACATGAAAAATTGGGTTGGTTTCCCCTTGGCGTTTAGTGACTGATATGTTGTAATCTCTTTAAACAAATTGTCTGACAATATCATGGCCCAATCAAAAGAATAACCCTCAGCCACTGTGTGCATAATGGGTACCCACTGTAAAAATAAATGGGTTGTGTCTTCATTCCCGTAGAGTCTACACATCATCATTGCTATGTACATTATGTGGGGTTCTAGTGTAGAAACTGGGTATATACCATGGGAATCATCTCTGAACTTCTCAGGGCGAGAGTACCAGTCTTTAATTAAATCGAGAAGCTTTTTTCTGTATTGGTCACATTCCTTCGTGTTAAAGTCTACTAGGAAACTGGCATTGTAAACTAAATTGAGTATCGAAGACAATTTGTACATCACCTGTATATTTTTTGGCCAGAAAGACCCAACTGTGACCTTTTGTGAATTGAAAATGGTTCTGGTAGGGATATCCACATTCTCCAATGCCCAACCAATCATGTCATTGTAGGGAAAGAGCCTAGGCCTCATTGTTATCTTATGTAGCTCTGACTAGGCAAAAATTTTGTATTTGGTAGCTAGGTCCTCTGTCTCATCATCACCTGAGTCATCCAAGAAATTGACCAATTCATACTGTAAAATATTGAACACTTGCATCCAGGATTTAACATCATCTATGCATTTGGGCGAGATGTCGGAGAGGATATCTGTGTTCTGGCTCGATCCTTCACCAGGCGCTTTAGTTTTTTTTCGAGGAGCCATGGTATCAGGTCTAAGAGCTTTGATATCTATCACAGGAAATGCACAAATTTTATAACCTTGAAAACTTACTGCTTGGTGAAAACGCACAATGAAATTTTAAATTCAATATCCTTTTCCTTTTATTGCATTGATTTGCCAATACCTTTACTGAAGAAGCATTTACTTTTCCTTAATGAATAAGATTTTGGCGATGGTCTAGGATCTCACTTGGAAATATTGTTGTGAATCAACTATTAATGTCATTAATTTTTGGGAAAAGCACAAATGAAATTTGAATTTATCCGAGTCATTATTTAGAGAAGGATTAATTACGTGATAATCCTCGTTAATGTGTCAGTTAATCACAGTTATCATTAAGAAAGTTCAGCAACTTCGGATATCAGGATATCTTATGACATTTCAAGGTATAATCCATGAAACTCAAAATCGTGATGTGATTAATTAACTTTAATCGTGTTTAATCCCTTTAAATAATCATGATCAACCTAAGACAGCTTCACAATTTCGACTATCGGGACTTTGAAAGTCTTTCGAGGCAGGATCTCCAAAACGGGAAATCGTGATATGATTAATTAATCGTGAATCATTTTTAATTATTAATTAATCTGGTTTAATGCTTAAGATGATTTTGTGATTTCGTCTATCGGGACTTTGGAATTGTTGTATGTCGAAATGTCTGCATTGCGAAACTCCGAAACCCAATTTCTCGAAAGTAGTCTTTTAGTTATTTGACTCGTTAACGAGTAGGCGGCTCCACAATTCTTAAGAGATTAGGATTGTTTGATTTAATGGGAGACTTCATCAATGGTGAGAATTAAGCACGCGTTGTTTTTATTTAAACGAGAATGAAATCTATTAAAGTCTAAATTTTTATAAATATATATGTGTTCCAACAGTTGGGATGGGTTCATAAAACAATTCAAGGGTTTCAACCTCAAAGTTTCTCAAGCCGTTTCCCAAACTTTCAATGGCACTAATGCAAAGATTGGAGATTTACAGTTGGAAGTAACAGCGGGTTCATTTGCAAAGGCCACTAGATTTTCCCAAGAAGGAGCGCGTTGGTTTAAAAACCTCAAGCTCGAAGGTGACCCTTGGCACCTTCTGATGGCTTCCAAGAAATCATGTTATAGTGTAAAAGGTACACCAATTGTTTTATTTAAGCCACGATGGCATGGTTTACTATTGATACTTAAGCAGTTTGTCACTTGTGAGGGTAGATACAGACTAGTTTTCTTGTATCATGTCCATTTATTGATGGTATTTTTAGGTTTTGGTTTAAATATGCCATTCTATCTACTTAGAAGCCTACAAAAAATGGCCAAATTCTACCAAAGGAAAAACCTAAATGCATAGTATAGTTTGTTCGATCACGGCCTGATTTGAATTCTGGTAATTTCTCAATTGTCTAAAGTTGGGAATGGAAATATTTTGTGGGTAGAAATGGGTTCACCCTACCTGAAAACATGACAAACTCACCTATTCATGTTAATTAACTCTCCTATCCTTATCGATCAAACCCCTCTCTGGAAAACCTACATGTCAATCTGCAAGAAATCCCTGTGTCTATAACTAAAACCCCTGTTGTTTTCCATAAGTTTACCAAAGGAAAAAAACTAAGACGCGCTTTTATCCCCAAGAAATATTAAGAAGATGTTTTGTATGATCTAAAGGACAAAGTCATTGATGTTCCTGATCCTGAGCCATTTCGGGTTGATTTAAATGAACTTGAAATCAAGATACCGGGTAGGAGAAAGATACAGAGAAGTCCAGACAACAATTTTAGAAATAAAAGACCCAGTCAGCTCTTATCCAGAACACTAAAACACAGACATGGCGATCATGAAGAACATATCCATGTTATTGAGATTGACGACCAGATTCCTAAGGACGATATCGATGTCGATACACCACAGTTCAATTTTGTATCAAATCTTCCTCCATTCCTAAAGAAACATGAAGGTTTTTTAGGCATTCAACATGATCTAAAATGAATCATGGAACATGATAATTTACCCACTACAGAGCATACTTGGCCTTTGCCAAGCATGGAACCGTTGCATTGCGAGAATTGTTTCGACTGGATCGAAAGGTATTATCAGAATGTTCCTTATCTACAAGCACAGTTGAACCAAGTGGTCACTCGAAACTCAATGCTTGAGAGGGAGAACGATGAGCTCAGATCTTGTTTTTTATTGAACGCATAGAGATCCAACAAGCACACTAAGCAATCTAGGAATCTAGTTATTAAAAATTCAACCAATTTCAATACTATTATAAACTCTGACTTGTTTGATGCCTCTCTTTCGAATTTCTGAATTGGTAAATAGTTCATTTGTAGTTAACGATTTGATTCAGTTTGGATAATAAGTCGATTCATTTTGATTTTGTTTTTATTTTAGACTAGCTACATAATCGAAAGATTCTGTAGCCAGTCTTTTGAATTATTTGTTTTGATTATTATCTAATTTTGATTTTGTTTTTATTGTTTCATGTGAACAACAAATGGATGT
>JASDQU010308145.1:82082-95247 GCA_032191745.1 Picea mariana
TAGTTAACGATTTGATTCAGTTTGGATAATAAGTCGATTCATTTTGATTTTGTTTTTATTTTAGACTAGCTACATAATCGAAAGATTCTGTAGCCAGTCTTTTGAATTATTTGTTTTGATTATTATCTAATTTTGATTTTGTTTTTATTGTTTCATGTGAACAACAAATGGATGTGCTATGATTAAGAAAATGAGTCATGGTTTGGGCATTTAGTGGACTAGTAATTTTCTGTTTTGAAAAACAATGTTTATTAATGTGAATATTTTTTATTAAAAGACTTCAACAGAATTATATTTTTGTTATTTTATTTTAGTAAAAACTTATTTTTAAAAAGATCTGCCTCTATCTTGCATGATAGGAGGGACATATCGGAAAAAAATTTAAATACCAATGGTTGCCCAGTGATAGGGACAATTCCTCTTGGACCATGTGATGGCCATATTTTTGAAACTACATGGGAAAGCAATTTACTCTTTGGCTTTCGTCCTGTGTAGACTGTGCAGTGTTTTTCATTGTCTTCTCATGTAATTTCTAGGTGTGAAATGTTATATGTATTGAGCTAGTTTTAGTCTGTTCTGCACATAATATTTTATATCATGCTTTTCTTTATGTTGGTCATTATCTTTTGTTTCAGTTGATATTTGTGACTCATCATCTATTCAATTATTTTGAGTTTACATCTGATGCTAGATAGTTGGTAACACCATTTTTTAGAATTGGAATTTCTTTCATTTTCAATTATCGGATATTCTAAAGTCACATGATATATAATCATTTGTCTTTATGTCATCATAAATTTGTTCCAAAATGTAAAATACTTCTTTGAGTTTCTTCAGGAAGTATTGTGCTTGCTTTTGTCATAGGTTTACACTTGACACAGGTTAAGAGGAGCTCATACAAATACAGAGAGATGAATCTAGTTTAGTACTACTGATCAACAAGAGGTTAGTTAGTTTATTTTTTATTTAATTTGTTCATTAATGAATGAATAGTGATTGCAATCATTTAAACGTTAATTTTCTTTGTCTATTTTCATTACATCATTTACAATATTGTTCATTCATTGTTTATTAGTTTGATAATTGGAGTACTAGAATAATTTTGTTTATTTTAAATCTTGTTTAGGTCCATTATCTTAAAACAATTATTTTCACAAGGCTTTGCTTAAACCTTGTAAATTGTATATAGATATTGTACATAAGCACTGTTATTTAAGCATTTGTAATTAAAGTGTTGGTTGTTAGAATTGTATCTTTAGTTAATTCGCATCATTTAGTTGTTTTTAGGATCCTAGTTGGCTAACGAAGCCATAAAACCCGTTAGGATATATTATACCAAATGGATTGGGTTAAATAGACAACCCTGGTCTGGATATTCCCTTCCATTTGATGGTGTTTCATAAACTCCTGTCAACAAGTACCCCATCATAATTTATGCGAAAAAGTATTGAATATATGACGCGATATTGTGTAGATTTTAGTCTGAGAGCTCTCATTTCCTTAGGGTTTAGGTTTTCTGGGAAATTCCCATGATGCAAGAGGTAAAACAGTTTTCCATGCCAAGACTCTTTCCCTGGGGGAATGTATACAGCTTCACTAAACCATATTGCTAATTCATTTTACCACCCAAGGTCTTCATTTATTCGGTCTTGGGCTTCTGTGGCCAGTTTACACAATCCGTGTCTCTTCACTAGTTTGGCAGGTTTTATATCTAGATCAAATTATTGGACAACTTCCATCCAATTACCTCTTCTCTCCCCCATATCATGTTGAGTGAATAAGGATCGGACTACGGGATGAGGCACGATGACTTTGGTGTGCTTTTTTAGGATGTAAGATCTGAAATGTTTTACTGCTTTGTACACAACATAAGCATGTTTGTTTATAGCATGGTAATTCAATTCGGCCCCTAGGAGATTAGTGCTCATGAATGATACCAGTGCCTCATTGTTATCATCATCCTTCTCGGTCAAAACTGTAGCTAAGGATTGGTTAGAGGTGAAAGTATAGAGGAACAAATATTTACTAAAGTTGGGACTTCCCAGCACCGAAGCTTGAAATATTGCAGTCTTGATATTATTGAAAGCATCTTTTCGCTCATCATCCCACTTAAAATCACCATCCTTGTGAATCATTTTTTGTAAGGGTTTGATAGTTTCAGCGAAATTGGGCGTGAAATTCCTCACAAAATTAATTTTCCCGAAGAAGGATTGCATAGACTTTTTTTTGTGGGGTAAGGGGAGCTTAGCTAAATTGCCTTTATTCGTTATGGAACTATGTGAATTCCTACTTGAGATATAATATGACCTATTAATTTCCCTTCCTCGACACCAAAGATATTTTTCTTAGGGTTTAAATATATTCCATATTTCCTACACCCTTTCAAAATCTAGGTTAGATGTTGGATGTGGTCTTTTCTAGATGTTGGATGTGGTCCAAGTATACTGCTACACATTTGTTAATCAATCCCCAAAAATCTATGTCCATGTCCCTTTGGAAGGTTTCTACTGCATTAATCAACCCAAAGGGCATGCATTTATAAGAAAAAGTTCCCCATTTGGTTCATAAGGTAGTTTTCAATCAGTCTTCTTAGTAAACTAGAACCTGGTTGTAACCTGAAACACTGTCTAGAAGGGAGAAAATTTCAGAACTAGACACTTTCTGAAAGAGTTGTCCCATCGGTGGAACTGGGTAGTTATCCTTTTTTGATGCTCTATTAATATTTTTGTAATCTACACATAGGCGGATTTTCCCAGACATTTTCCTGAAAGGAACCAAATTTGCTACCTAGACAGAGTGTATAACCTGAAAGATAATGTTAGCATCTAGTTGGCCCTTGACTAGGTTTTGAGGAAACGCTGGTCATGTTTGACCATTTTTGGGACTTCGACAGGCTGGTCGAAGACGAAGCACCCAGGCGAAGTGGAGATCGTGGGATATCGCCTTTTTTGCGGGATATTTGGGGATTTTAGGGTTTATGTAATGGGTATGGGATGTCAGCCCATGGGTTTACCCATGTTTAGGCATCTTTTGTAATGTATAAATAAGTATCTAGGCAATGTAATAAAAGGTCAGTGTGCTAAGTGCTAGTGTTGGCTATGTACAAAGAAGTATGAGATGAGTTCAATCTGTGTGATTATAGTTATGATCGGATTTGTGCAAGAACCTGTGAGGGTTGCTAAGTGTGAATAGTTGTGAAGGATTTGTGCATATTGTATGTGACACTTGCAGAGCTAAGTGAAAGTGGTTGTAGTTGGCCTTGTGCCTTGACCTAATCCAGGGAAGGATTATCTGGCGAGGTGCACGCAGATCTCCTTTCCTTTGCGGAGTTGGATCTATGGCTTGGTTCATGTAAGAAGATTGGAAGAAGCTAATAAAGAAGAAGAAGAGTTGGTGGACATAGCCCCACACTAGGGTGAACCACGTATATCATGTGTTGATGTTCTTTGTGCAATGTTATTCATGGTGTTTATTCTTATGTTTTTTTTAGTGCATTGTTCTTGATGTATGATAGATAGATATATGATTGCATAGTGATTTATGATGCGAATGAGTGTTAGATAGGAATTGATGCTAAGTTCTTAGAGGTATTGATATGTTTATTACAACGTTGTTCTGTATTTAGGGTTTAATATGTGAAGTGAATAAGAATCATAATTGAATGAATAATATTGGCTAAGTACTTTGTTGAAGTGTGTAATCACATATATGTGTCCCAACTAGGTTGTATACACTTGATTCCTACAACCCCCCTGCCTCTACCTCGGCTGAGACTTCATCTACTTCGCAGGTGTTTCTGAAAGGGCCAGTAGTTAGGGTTTTTTTGGTGCATTTTTGAAGCGTTGAACCCTGGGTCTGCCCCTGTGCCAACACATGATTTTGTTGCCGGGACCTAAAATTGTGATTGTTGGGAACTGAAGAAAACAAAAATCTATGTGCATAGATCTGTTGTTGTAGTGCGAAGTATTCTACTTTAATTGCGAAGCTCTTTGCTAAAAAAGAAGTCTAGTTTGAAAAAAATAGGTAAGATATTAAAGCTTTATGCTCTGATAAAGGTAAGATAAGTGGGAAATGTTTTCTTCAAAAGTAGGAATGTAGGTATGTTTGACAGATTTGGTCCTAGTATGAAAACTAGGGCATAGCTAGAAGAAATAAGATTTGATTTGAATAGATTTGATAGAAATAGTGAAATATATGTTATTCCTATGCATAGAAATAATTTTGGGACTAACAAATGGATGCAAGACCCTAGAAAGAATTTGTGCAGATTGCAGGTCCATCATTGTGATCCCAGTGCACAGTACAGGAAAGGTTGGGGATCATTTAAGAGAAAGAGAGGATTGACACTATGTTATAATTGCAGAAGATCGGGGCATCTTTCTAAAGAATTCCCTAGCATAGGTCCTATTTGTCTTTGTTGTAAAGTTGTTGGTCATGAGGTTTTGGATTTCTCTAGAATGATTGGTAAAGTTGAAAAGATGAAACTGAGACAAGAAAACCATGAGGAAGGTCAAGAAACTAAGGATATATTAGAAAACTAGAAAGAATAAGAGAATATATTATTATAGATGAGAGAAACACTGAAATATCACATAGACGTCAATTTACCAGAGATCTTAAAAGAGAATGAGTGCATAGAAAAAAGAATAGGAGACTTCGACATAGATTTTGCATTAGATGAGGAAACACATGTAAATCTTATGCGAGAAAGTAGTTGGGAAATTTTGGGAAAGCCTGTTATGATTCCTTCATTAGGAGGGATAGGATTGTTTAAAGGAAAGATGATAACCCTGTGTGGAAGACTTACTAATGTACCTATGATTTCTCATGGAACATCAACTGAAGGATAATTTGAAGTCATTAAGTTTGTGGAGAACAGTGCCCCGTTTTCACTTTTGTTAGGAAAGAATTGGATTGAGACAGATTAGATCCGAAGGAAATAAGAAGAGGAAGCTATAGAACAAAAAAAGAAAGAATTAAGGGATTTCATGGCTATGAAAATAATGTGAATAATATAATAACAAGAGGACAAGTCGAAGCAAATGAGGACCAGAGACTTAGTTGTCGAAGCTGCAAGAATGCAGGAAGGCTTTAAAACCCTATCCATGCAGGAGAAAATAACACCTACCCCAGAAGTAGTAAGTGGAGAGGTATTAAATTTGAACCCTTTGGAAGACCCTCAGCAGTGTGAATCTACTACTCTAAGAGAAGATAAGAATAAGAATGGAACGAGGAACCCCGAGACTCAGATCATAGGAAAGAAGGAAAGAAATATCAGTAAGAAGAAAGAAAAAATAGAAATACTGCAGGAAGTTCCAGAGAAGATTTCGAAGAATTAAGGCTTGCAGAATTTGAACCTCGTCGGATTAGCAGAACTGCGTAGAAAGGCACTTCACCACGGAGAAGCTATATTACCATTGGAGGCATCTTGACCATTAACACGATGTTATGGAATGGTTATAAATGCATTTATTGTGGAAAATACACCATTGTACTGTTGAGACCGCGCCATAACGAATGGATTGAGGCATTTCAACCCGTTGGATGAATCCATTACGATGTTGTTTATTTAATTCGTCGCATGTTGTACCAAGAACACTTTTGCAAACTAAGATATTCAAGCTAGTAGAGAAGTGATTTCATACCATGTTGTGTTGTTTAAGACCTCACCACTGATTCGATTACCTTGAGTGTCCAAGCTATTTGATTACGAGCATGTATGTCGGGCGACCTTAGCACAGTCAAGAAATCCATAGAAGAGATATTGATAAACCTGATGGCTGAGAAGGTTATGTCCATAGATATATAGGCCTCATCAACGAGAGGATTGCAAGAGTCCCCCTCAACTGGACATCGATCTGGGCCATCCCGAACTGCGACAGAGAAGAGAAGAAAGCATCGTGATGATCTAGTGAACACAAAGAATCTCTCATTGGTATTTACCGACTATATCCTACCCTTGGCTAGCACAGTTAGTCGTGACAGTGTCCTGAGAGATTTTCAATACACACTCATCACTGCGTACCTCTCGAAAGGGATATGCGCAGTAGGACCGTAGTTGGGATTGATCCTAGCTCTTAAGATAAGATATTTTAACCTCGGCGATATGAAGAATTATGCGATGCTTGCACCGCATCGATACTTGACAAAGATGACTGGAAAGAAGCCTAATATATTTAACCATCCATGAATCAAAGAGATCGCGAGGTGAACTATCTTGAATGTCATGAAGATCCCACACTTCGAAAGACATCAGGAGGTTAATGCGTGCATTAAACTCCTCCTGTCATGCTTCCATGGAGGGTACCGGCGGTTGGATAGGTGTATCACTGTGGCTCCGGCGTTGATCCACCTCATTACTAGATTAAGCATGCAAGGATTAGACCCTCATAAATTATACCCTGGGAAGACATCAAATCGCTCCTTGGCACAGCGCATCAAGGAGGCGTATGTTGATGTCGAGAAGGGGAGGCGAGGCTACAAGGTAGCCTCCATCCAAGATGGCACAGTGCACCTATCTTTTCAACTAATCGTTGGCAAGCTTGTCAGAAAGAACAGGTTGACACAAGTCACAGGCTTCGTCGTCGACCTCACAGGAAAGTGCGTCGAAGGGATGTAGATGAATTGGGCAAGCTATCTCGTCAATAAGTTGGAGAAGGAATGTCGTGAAGTGTAGGACCAAGGATTTGAATTCCACTTTAGTTGGTTGTTGATTCTTATAGAATTTATCGCTTGGGATATGCCAGAGGGAGCGACATTCCTTAAAGTTGATCCATCAGAACCACTGGTCATGAGGTTCACCACCTTGTGGTATTCAAGCGATATGGTGAAGCAGTGGCAACCAAACACGATGTTCCACACCTACTACTTACATCTCATGTGTGTCATTTATTCATTCCTCCGAATGACTCTGAACACCTTGCATACTTACAGACCACTAGAGAATTTCTGCGCATACCACGAGTATATCTACATCACTGCACAAAAGGATTAAAGTAAAGAGGAGTTGCAGTCGTATTATAAGTTAACCGAGGAAGAACTAGAAGAGATCACTAAATAATGGCCAGTTGAATTCCTTGTACCAGTCAGAGATGCAAAACTGTCCGACCCTGACCTCATCAGAAGTCCTGTGGTTACCTGAAAGAAGTATGATGGACCAAGTAGCACTACGAAAAAGAAGAAGAAGGAGGAAGTGTAGGACATAGACAGTAAGAGAAGGACAAATCATAGGAGGAAATGGTGCCTGACTCACCTAGAGGAGGAGGCAACGAAGTAAACCAAGAAGAGGAAGGGGAATAATACAAGAAATAAAAGGGTGAAGTAACATCGTTGAAGGATCCCCTAACAGACACAGATACATCAAAGAAAAGGAAGGTTTCTCCAAAGAAACCCTCATCACGAAAGAAATACTGAGGCAATAAGCCCAACTCATAGAATCTGCTCACAGTGGATGATTTTGATCTCATCATCACAGCTGTAGAAGATGCTTTGGAGGGTATCTTGCAACGACATGAAGAAAAGAAGGAAACAATGTATGAAATAATCAAGGCGGAGTTGAATGGGGTACAACAAGCCATCTACTTGAGTCGCACAGTGTCTACTGTGCTATCGTCATCAGAAGGTGTAGAATTGGGGGATGAGCCCACCCAATTGTGAAGGTCAAAAGATGCAACAAAGGCTCGCCTTCATCAAGTCCAGGAAGAGAAGGAGAAGGCCAGAGAGGCCTTGAAGCAAGAAAAGGAGGAAGCCCTAGAGCTACCGCGGGTTGCACAATAAGAGAAATATGACATTAGAGAAAAGTTTGAGGAGGATAGAAAGAAAATCCAGAAAGATAAATACCAGTTTCTCGCAGAGAAGATTGGGATTAGAGAGGCAGTGACTAGAGAATTAATCTCTATGCCAAGATTGGACCAAACAGAAGAGGAGATAGCTGAGAGCCAAGTATGGAAGCTCGATGAGGCCATTCAACAACTCCAAGCAAGAGTAGAAGAGCTAGAACTTCAAGTAGTGCCTAGCACTCTGCAAGAAGTACGAGATCAAAGGGAAAAGACTGTCAGGAGCACAATAGAAAGAATCATGGCATTGGTCGTAGAATGCAAGAAACTCAGTGACCAAAGTGTGCAGACCTACAAGCGCCTTGCAGAAGACCCAGAGTTGAGCATATTAGAGGCACAATTCTAGGAGGAGAAGCAGCATGCGTCGACTGTGTAACCACAGCTGGAGCATCTTATAGTAGTGGGGAAGATGAAAAGGTCACGGAAGCAACGTGCAGTTCAGCAGCAGGTAACTACCATATAGAGTCGAGTTATGGAGGTGACACAGAGACTCCAATCAGTGCATGACGAAGCTTACAAACTTTTTTAAGAGCTCAAGGGACAAGGATCACAGCTGGAGCAGGTGGTCACAACAGTAGAACAACGACTGGAAGGGCTTGTCATCGAGCACGTAATCCAGGAGTTCGTCAAGAAGGAGGCTCTAGTGAAGCAGCAAGTCGAGGTAGATTGAGCTAATCTTGAGGCCTTCAAAGTAGTGTTTCCCATATTAGAGTGACTCGGGATGCGTCACAGGTGAGTTTTGGGGGCATGTTGGCCCTTGACCAGTTTTTGAGGAAATTTTGGTCATGTTTGACCATTTTTGGGACTTCGACAGGCTGGTCGAAAACGGAGCACCCGGGTGTTGTGAGGGAAATCCCCTTACGGACTAGCAAATAGGGTTATATTATGCATGCAGATATGACCAAAATAAATCTACTTTCTACCTTCTTCCCCAGACTTAAACCCCATTCCTTTTCATCAAATACATGGTTAGACCAACATACCTTATTCTGGATGTTCGATGTCGATCCCCTTTCACGCTTGACTGCTTCTTGGCAACTATCCTCTCAAGATTGACCTACATACAAAACAAGCAACAAAATACACATGCTTTTTACCTATAGACTAATGGGTTACATTTTCAAACATATATTTACTAAACTATGAAGAACTCATATAGTGGGACGGGAAAAGAACCTCTTTATTATTAACTTTAATGAATCAACTTACAATGTCGAGACCGGCCACTGCTCCACGAATCTTGATCCTGGGCTCCTCTTCACATGTCCTCCAACTTCTTTGCCTTTTATCTCTTCTTGCACAAGGATGGCTAAGGGGTTGGGACAATGGGAATATGCAATTGGACAGACTTTCTTTACTCTCTTTTTCCTCTTCCAAATGGGACCCCTAGCCCTTCTTTTATAGGCTAGAAGAAGCTAGGTATTTGGACGAACCCTTGGCCATGCATGGCCGGGAGTTTTAGTTAACTCTCCCAAAGTTGTGTGTTTCGTCGGTAAATTTCCTTTTTTTGTGCTTTTGTTGGTCCACGCGGGTTGTTTTAGGTCAGCTAGTATGTACACACGTGCAATAATGGAGTAGGGCATGTGGGCCCTTATAAAAGATTTTTTTTAAAGAGTTTGTTCAGCAGTGCTTTGGAAAAGAAGGGATCTGAGATGGCCTGATGCCAGGTAAACATGTATGGTGCAATTTAGGGTTATAACAGATGCCCCCTAATGTGTGAGGTCAGAAGAGCATCTTATGGTCGAAATACATTACCAATCTTTACTGATGTGCCAAACGATTGAGCCCAAGGATCAGGAACCGGGAGGTGTCTTCTGCAAAATAACAAATGTCTCACCGAGGCGGGCATACCCATGCTCAGGATAAAATAGAATCATGGCTACCAATCAAATACACTATAGATCCATGTCATATAACTATATAAAGAGTATCCATGAACAATACACAGTGGAGCTACATCTCAAAATCAAAAATATATACATATAGCGTATCCATCTTCTAGAAGTTGATACGGCCTGATGGTTGGAGATGAGGTCTTCAGAGCTCGATCAACTACTTTAAAATATTCAAAACTCAGGTAGGAGTGTAATATGAGTGTACCACTACACTACCCAGAGGTCTTTGACGGCTCGTCGATCATGGACTTGATGATTAGACTGAAGGCTTCATTGATTTCAAACAAGGACTTGATTGGACATTCAGGATGGTTCGGTATGAGGGAAAGAGACAAATTGCAGAGGGGCCGACTCAGGCTTGGTGACAAACTTCCCTTGGAAAATAGCACGATAAATGATGAGACTCAGGTAGCATGGAATTAACATACATTT
The DNA here is from genome assembly GCA_032191745.1 of Picea mariana. NCBI lineage: Eukaryota > Viridiplantae > Streptophyta > Pinopsida > Pinales > Pinaceae > Picea > Picea mariana. The sequence continues at coordinate 92,245 of JASDQU010308145.1, forward strand.
ACGAAGCAGGAGGCAATGCAAACTCTCCATATGTTTGGAAGAATAACCAAATGGGGGAGGACACAGCTCTATGTAGTGAGAACAACTTCCTAAGATCATATGAAATCCTAGGGTTTGATGAACAAATGGACAGATGTGGTTTATCCAAGGGCGAGTGTTGAAAACATACAAGTTCAAGGCACAAGGACAAGACTGATTTTCAAAATAATGATACTTGGGAAAAATCCTTCGGGGGCCAAGGGTGTTAAAACGCAGAAGCAAACTATTACAAGGCTGGCATATAAGGTATGAAAATGCGGTTAACAAAACACACAATGGTAATGTCCTTCGATGTGAATTTAACGAGCCCAGAGAAGGTAAGCTCGATGGTTTTTCATATTCAGAGAGTCTGAAAAAACATAAAAGGAGACTCCATTAGGGTACCTTTTTCGAAGATAGTCTAGTCAGTTAAAAAAAGGGGTAAACTAGCACCAACAATACGTCTATTCAAAACCATTTTAATGAGTGTGATAAGGACAAGATCACTCGACCATTTTTTCATTTTTAAGGAGTCTGAAAAAAGCTTAACTATGGACTCCCTCAGGAATGTTTTTCTGGACCAGTTTAATGAGTGTGAAAGAATAAGGTCACTCGGCGATATTTTCAATTTTAAGGAGTCTAAAAAGATCTTAACTATAGACTCCGTGGGGGTTCCTTCTTCGTAAGTTTAGTCCCTCGGGCTCAAAAAAGGCATAAAATTATACCTGAGAGTACTCTTCTAAGAAACTGAAGTTCCATAGAGTATACCTTTGTTCCTACAGTTGACCATCCGGACCAAAAAAGGGGTAAACTACCGTCGAACAGATGTGACTTCAAATTTCAGTTTAACGAGCGTGAAAGGCCACAAGATCGCTCAACAATATTTTCATGTTTAGAGGGTCTGAAAAAGGGATTAAAAGAAGACCCGTAGAGGTTATTTTTTTCATTTAATCCGAACAAGATCGAAAATCATAAATGCAATCTTGTCGGATGTTGCTTTCAAATCTCAAAGCGAGCTTGAAAAACAACAAAGTTAGCTCATGATCGACTCTTTGTGGGTCGATGCCTAGCATCTCCTCGGGGGAGCAGTATGCTCCGACGAAAACATTGTCTATGACGCCAGGGGTTCTGTAGATATTGATAGGCATCATTTCAGCAATGGTTTCCATATTACCCTCAGCATAAATCTCGTGTGTAGCTAAGGGATTAATAGGACAAGACCTATCTCCATTCATAGTCAAGGTGAATTCTCCGGCTTCGATTCTGCTTAACTCTGGGAGGAAGTATGATCTATGATGAAGATATTCCTAGGGTTTGTCCAAACTAGTCATTGCTTCAATTATAGCTTCATCATAGGGCAAGACTAAGTCTAATGAATTGGTGTCAGCGAGAGAACCCTGAGCCCAAATAGGCTCGAGAAGTGGATCAAACTCTTTTGTAGGAGTTGGATCAGTGTTTCCTGAAGCTTGCTGGACTAAAGAGTATGCTAATTCAGCTATGGAGAAGGGCATGGACATGCTCAGGTGCCCTGTCCCATCCATCGTGGCTGATGTGGAAGGAAGTATCTACAGATCGTCGAAGTAAGTCATGCAGAATGAAAAACTTGAAAATCTCAAACTTATGGTGATTGGATATAAACTTGATATCGCCTTGAGGGGGCAGGTAATCGAAAGTACCCATCAAAGATGGGCACAAACCAACCCCTACGTTGACCACACCTGGTTGAGGATTATCAATCATCGGGATCGTGGATGCCCCCAATGAAGGGTCAAGTTTGGAGAAAGATAATTGATTGATGGTCACTATCTAGCCCTCATGTGGAAAAAACAAGACCCAGAAAACTGTAGCAACAACATCTTGCATGGCATAAGTCCAAATCCTTCCTAACAAGAGATTATAGTTAAGGGGTGCATCAACTACCTCTACTTCGACACACATGGTCTTCCCTCCTAACTGCACGGGAAAAGAAGGAAGGATACCATGTGGTTGGAACGAACGACTGTCGAAAGTGGTGAGGAGAGTAGGTGACAGAGACAAAATGGGCTAGCCAATGGCCTTCCAACATGCCAATGACATAACGCATGTCAAGGCACCCTCATCAACCACCGTGCAGAATATATTTCGAGTAAAATATTTTGTGGAATAAGCCACTACTATCTGAAATGCTATGTGGTAAGTGTTGAGTCCATTTTTGTGCTTCCATAAACCATACTTTTGCTTCTTTATTTGCCCATTTTTCCTTCATTTTATTCTACATTTCTCATGAAACGGCCTATCCAAGGTATACTTGTCATCCTTTAACTTCAGAATTGAATTTTCTAAATTTTTTCATTAAAATTGGAAATTTAGCAGAAATTACAGGATTTCACCAAATCCCGTAATAGCTCCGTCGTTTGTATACTTGCAGGACACCTGGGCGAAATCCAACCTTTGGGTTGTGTTCCCAGATGTACAAGTATGGTGAATAAGCTATCAGATTCGAAATCTGAGACTGCTAGATGCCCGGTCAACGCTGGTCAAACAGGGCCAGTTCAGCAGAAATTGCCCTGTTTCAGCATTAAATCTAGGACAGTTTTTGATTTCGTGGGATTTTGACCATGTTTTGAGGATCTAGAGGAGGCATTCGACCCTCCTAGGATATTGTGGATCTACTTATGATATTTAGGAGACATTTTAGCATTTATGGTTTTTAAACTCTTGTATAAATACTCTTAAGTTTAAGCTAGTAAGGGACCTTTTGGATGAATGAAGAAACTTGAGAATTTGCACTCTTGAAGATCAGATCCGTTTTTTTGTCCATTTGAATGCTCATGGTGATTTGAATGCTATTGGAGTCCTTTCGTAGCTGAAGTTAATCAAGTGTACCAGGGAAGCAGTGGAGGGCCCCCATTGCCAACTAGTACACTCTTTCCTTGTGTTTATTTTTCAAGTACATGTTTAGATCTTGTTTGATGTAGATGAGTTTTATCTTGCTGTAGGTAAATG
>JASDQU010308146.1:17225-28316 GCA_032191745.1 Picea mariana
TGGTGGAAAAAAGCATTGAGGGCTTAAGCCTTCGACCCATAGCTTGTGGAAATGTCATTTATACCATATGACCGCAACCATCCATGTAATTTGTGTGGGGCTTGTTAAAAATTTATGTTATATATACATTTCTCCGAGAACTATGCCATAACCATCACATATATCTTATAAATAAATACTATGTATAGTATGGTCAACGGGGTTCACCCCGCGACCTACTATACAATAACTAGACAACTTAACCAATTGTGCTAAGGATGCAGGTTGGTTATGAAAACTACCTAACTATTATTTAATGCTAATCATGGATTTCAGAGAGTGGTTAAGGGGTTTGTGAACTATTTAATGGTGCATGGATCGAGAATTGCACACACTCATCATAATTGCAGATATTATGTCTTGAAGTGCATTCCCGAGGGTAGAAGGACTTTGAGGCTACACTATAAAGTGTGTCAAGAGGTCCCTTGATGGAATTTTAAGAACTTTATACTCATTTCTCATGATTTTTTGCAAGGAATCCAATGATCCACTATGTTTCTGCATTTGAGAAACATGTAAAAAGTTCATTATAAAACACAAACATTTGAGCATTAATAAAGAGGTCTCTATTGGAAGTAGACCCGAAGATATAGCCCAAATTGGGTGAAATATGTCATCAAACTTGTGTGTGATTTCATTATTTTTGTTCATTTTGTGCTCAGTTAGTTGTAAGTMTTTTATCATTAAAGTGCATTTGGTTAGATAAGTATTTCACATGTAAATTAAAAACAGTCAAGTAATCATTATTATTTCGAAGATCAAGTATATGTTTATATGTATTTAAAATAATCAACATCTAATGATTTTTCAGATCATCGAACATGGCTTGCCTTCGAGACGGTGTTAGGATCTTGTGGACACTTGGTGAGAAAAATCCCTCCTCTCAATTTGCTAAATATCTCCTAAAGCATGAGCCGTGGTGGTCAAAATGGCCAAAACTCACACCCACAGGCCCTTTTATTGGGCCCAATAGGAACTTGTGCACTTTATTCTTAGGAACACACATGTGTTCTTGGGAATGCACACATGTTCTTGGGAATGTGCATGAATTCTTTTGAATGCACACACATTCCTTGGAACATTCTTATGTGGCATGATGAGTGTAGGTTTGAAGTTTGTCGAGCTCTACGCATCAGGAATGCATGCATGTTCCTAGAAACATGAACGTGGTCCTGTGTGAGTCCTCACCCTATTTCCACTTTATCATCCAACAACTTTGTGCACTCACCCGTAAGTTCTAAACATGGAAATATCCTTTGTTTTTCTTCAATATGTGTGTTGCATTGCATTGAGATCATTTCTCGCTTGGGTCACTATTATGAATTTCTTAGCCATTGTTTTAAAGTCATTTGTTAAAGCATGTTTTTCCAAACTCTATGCATCATGATTTGGTGGCCTTCCCTTTCCCTCTATAGAATCCATTCCCCTATTTTTCTCAATCCAAAGTCAAAAATTCAATTTTTTGTGCATATACGCGGGCTATAGTTAGACAACTTGTGTATATGCAAGTTGCTCCATTACAACTCACGTACATTAGGTTTTGTGCTCAAAATTAAAAAATATTTTGGGTTTCCATGCCAAGTCACAGGATCCATACCCTTTTTCCTTTCATATGTTGGAAACTCTCTTATTTGAACCTTCAATTGCCTTTGAAGGCTATAAATTGAGTCGTATACAAGCCTTGAATAATTAGAGAAAATATACTCTAGAGAAATTTCACCTCATATTGATTCTAAATCCCTTTGTCCTTTAAGTATGAACTTCTCTTGTGTTCATCCCCCAATCTCTTCCTATTTTGTGAAGGAGGAACCCAATTAATCCTACAACTTATGAGATTTCCTTATGGAGGATTGAAGTGGTGAAGACCTAGGTGGAGGAACTTAGTTTCTCGGTTCTGTCAAGTGCCACTACAAGAGGTTGTCACTTATGTACATGTGTTGATAATATTAATATAAATACTATTTTCTCATCCAATTATATGTTACAAATGTTTGTGTTATTTTCCATGGGTGAATTTGTTAAACATGTTAATGGACTATGCTAGTTTATATGCTAACACTTTATATAGTTTCATATGCTTATGTATCTTGAATGTTGAGGACATGTTGCAGGTATCAAGCAGTGAAACGTGAGCTCGACAGTATTCTTCTACAGACGTCTAGAAGAGGTAGTCTCTTAGGCTTTCTTTTGTTGGCATTTCCATTTATATAGCATGCTTGAGAATAAATTTGATTTGTGGGTGTCATTTCGTCTGTTGCCATCTTACCCAAAGCCATAGAGAGTGTTTCCTCATAATAGAATTGGTGACTCCGCTGGGAATTTTCTCCCTTTTGGGGATAGTTGGTGATTTTTCCCTTTGATTTCTCTTTTTTTTTCTTGAGTTTCTATGTCACATCTTGCTTAAAATATTCTACATTGCTTCACATTTGAGTTGCTTGGCATGGTCCTTTCCCAAGAAGTATTTTTCTTGATATATGTGAGTTTTCCCTTGACACTCGCGTACATACATGTTATGTTTGTAATTAGGGTGTGCACATATGCTTTTGTTCCCTGAATAGTTGCATACACCTTTTTCTATGCATTTTTGGTTCAACGTGGTGTTTGTTGGGTGAGTTTTTAGTTTTGTTGAGTCTTCTTGGGTTTTTGTTCTATCTATGATTGTTTGCAGAGTGATAAGAAGTTGTATTATTGTTGAATTTTTTGGCAAACTAATTCCTTTTATTTTTTCTCATCTTAAGTCCTTTCATCTTAGTTTAAGTAGTAGCTTCTTGGTGTCCTTCTTGGCTTGTGTCCCTGTGATGGCAGTAGGGTCTGTCCGAGGAGTTATTTATTCAGTCTTTGCATTTTCATTTCCTTATATTGAAACTACAAAAACATTGTTTTTAAATTTCACTTGGAGCATTTTCACTTTTGTTTAGATTTCATTAGTATTGACATCTTAGGAAAGATTGTATTATCATTAAAATTGAAGAGATTGCATCGTATGCACAACATTTAGAAACATACCATTTATATTGAAAAACAAGACTAATACTTAGCAATGTTTTTACATGTGCTTGTTTCATACCATTAGTTTCATGACCACACTTATGGAGTAAGAATAATCCACTAAAATTAACGCTCAATAATTAAAATTGATTAGAAATGAATTTATTTTTCAGGGTACACGAACAAGTTTAGGACTTAGGGCCTTGGAATAGGATTTTGTGAGTAAATTTCTCCAAGGCTACAAAATTCAACATAGTTGTATGTCCAGGGAGTGGTGAAACCCATTGTATAATCAGTGTCCTCGAGAGGCTCCACTAACAATATTGTTAAACACGAGGTCACACTAAGTTGGTTGTAGAGATATCCCTCGAATACCTTCCTAGCATTAGAGATATTTATGTGGTTGTATTTGTATCTGGGGGTTTCGCTAGTGCCTTTATCTCTGTGAGAGGCGGTGCTTTCAAGTATTTGGGATTTGCTACCATTCCCATATGGTGGACATGACCTGCAACTACTCTCTTGAGCATTGTTTATATTGTGGTGACCTCGGTTTCTTGACCTACGTATATACATAGGTTTCTTACAGGGGTTATTATGCAGGTACCTTGAGTCAGATAGTGATCGAACAACACACAAAATTTATGGAGGATTATCTCTCCAAAGGGATATGACCGATTGTGATGTGAATCCCATGAGGGTCCTTATAACTAATTATGTTACCTCCACTCTATTGTTTGGGAGTCTCATCCCCTCTTGGGAGAGGCATACCTTCTTTAGTTAAGGAGGTCCCTTTCAACCATATTATCATGTTTGTGTGCATTGGCCCTTTATTTATTTAGGAGCATTCCCTTTGTACATTATTTGACCTTAGGATTTTGTATTGCATCATGATTTTTGAGTCATCGTGGAGCGATACCAACTTCCCCACCGGTATAGTCATCTTTTGAATCAATTACCATAGTTTGGTCCTATACCAAAGCCACCTCCTAAAAGAAATAGAATTAATAGACTTGTTACATACATCTCCACTGCTCAAGCTCACGACCATCTGATCATGAGCATTGAGTCATATATAAGTATTGACTCTTGTATGAATGGATTAGGAATCCATTCGACACCTACTTCCACTATGATTAGTGGAGTCCCTATGACTCCCTCATCAACAGTTACCTGGACTCCTACAACTCTCTCAGGTAGTATTACCATATCCATGATCTCACCTCTTTTAATGGGGATAGGTCCTTATATATTTTCAAGTAGTACAAATATGCCATCATCGATATCCACTCCCCTAGCACCTTTTATACTGGGATTCTTGGTTATAATTCTCAGTAGATGCCTTTGGTCTCTAATCTCTTTTCTTTTGGTATGCCCAATATTATTTTACAATTGTCATCCTCTATTCTAGCATCTAACATTAATACTAGTTTTGGGTTAGGGAGCACATCGCCTCCTTACAATCCTTTCTCGTTCAGTGGGGGTCATATCTCTTAGTCATTTCCTTCGATAGGGGTTGGAATTATCCTTCCTGTGCACCCAATCCTAGTTATGGTTCTCAAGGATGGAATGAACAAATGGGTGGTGGCTCTACTTTGTATATTTCATCCGTCTATCATTCTTACACAATGCATGTTCCCACAACTTCTTTTATTATGGAAAACCCTCCTCGAACATCTGGTGTTACATTAGGGGGGAATCAATTTTATAATATAGGAAACCCCCTGCATGGAGTCCCTTCATCATGGGGAAATGTATATACTCACATGGGGAATCTGTATCATATCATTTTTTCTTCACAAGTGTCCCCATCAGTGATGATACCGATACAAAATTTTATGAATCAAGTAGGAGGAGGATATTATCCTACCGAGAAGGGCCATGGTGTCTACCAGAACYCTCCTCAGCCTGCAGTCCTTCACAATTAGTATTTCTTGGGAGCATGGTCTCAGATGCTACAACCAAGGCTCCCTTTTCTAACCATGCTTAATTTTCCAGATCTGTCAAAATTAATGAAGGGCCCTATGTKTYATGATTCGACATGACCCCCTGTTCCCACCAAGCTTCCCTCGGACATTCCTAAATTCAAGGGTAAGATTGGTGAGGATCCAGAAGATCACATCACTACTTTTCACCTATGGTGCTCATATAATTCTATTAGTGATGATTTTGTTCATTTGAGACTATTTCAACACACCCTCACGGGGGTTTCTTCGAAATGGTACATCGAGTTACTAGGGGGCACATACCAAACTTTCATTGAGTTGGTATTGTTTTTTCTCAACCAATTTCAACTATCAGTTCTCTATGATGTTGGTATAGATATTTTATTGACTTTTCATCAAGACAAAGCCACCCACATCTCAAATCAMATTCAAGAGTGGYGTAGAAGAAAGTGATTGATTAAAGCTACCATTCCACTAGATTTTTTTTTGGAGTGGTTCCTCAAGTCCCTATTGTCATACATTTCGAAGTATGATTCCACATCTAGAGTAATGACTAAGGAAGAGGCCATTTTTAAATCCCAACAGTTAGATATTATATATGCTCATTCTAGGATTCTCTACGAGATTATTCCTGATGCACCATGGTCGAATTATGATCCAAGACAAAATCCTAGATCTTGTGTCGATGGCATTGTAGGCTCTAAAAATACCAAGTCCACAGACTAAGTGACAAATCATATGCAAACTTTGTTTGTCAACTAGTCTGCAACAGGAACAAGATACGACTTCTTCCTCCTCCACCCAATCATCGGATGTGCATTATGTGCAGTCGACGGACCCAAAGGGAAACCAACAACCCAAATGGAATAATAGGAAAGGTAGGAATAATAGTCGTAAGGGTGGGAATAACAACAATAATAAGAGCAAGGACAACTAGAATAACGATAAACCTGGTAACAATGTTGGTGAGGGAAAGAAAGAAATGTAGAAGGTGAAGTTTAAATGTAAGTTTTGTAAATAGGATCACCTTACCCATGTTTTTCCCAAAAATAGAGGAATCCTCGAGGCTTATAGCACAAAAACCTTTTGTGTTAATTAATATATTTCCACACAATAAGAATATGGCCTCAGGATCCTCAAACATCAAAAATGTGTCAAGTGGAGCTCAAAGTTTCCTAGCACATGATGGGGGCCATCAATACATCAATATGATCCGATATGAGGTTAGAATAGCCACTAGGACTCGTGATTATGGTCCTCGACAACCTAATTTTGGTACATAGTCTCCCCCTCCGGAAACACCTTCGTAGATCGATAAGCCTGACCCTATGCCTTGCATTCTGAAAGGAGTTCTCAAGCACTCAACTCATAATCCTAATTCTAGTGCCTCCCAAAATTACTCGATTTTTGAATATTTGGACCAAACACCATGTGAAATGTCGACTTTGGAGGTACTGCAGACATGCCCAACATAGAAGAATGCCTTTTTATCTACATTGGGATCTCTTGACTTAAGTGGCTCAAAACTTATCAAGTTTGATGTCACAGATGTTAAGCCACGCTTACCTTACCATGTGGATTTTCAAATTCATGTAGAATATATGGCTATAATTGTTAAGTGTTCCATCATGGATGAAGGTGCATCGACATTGATGATGTATCTATACTTTTGGAAATCCCTTGTCTCTCCTCAGATTTGTCATTCCATGAATATGTTGACTGCATTTCATGGGCGTTCATTCAGACCCCTCGGTATCCTCCCCACTTTTTCGATCCATTTAGGAAGTAAAAATGTGGAGATCGAAGTTGATGTGGTTGATGAACCTCTTGACTACAATATTTTACTAGGGTGTAATTGGATTTATGCTATGTCATATTTTGTGTCGACGGTGTTTCGTGTTTTATGCTTCCTTCATGAAGGAAAGATCGTGACGATCAACCAGTTATCTTTCTTAGACTTCATCTCCTCTGCATCGGTAGGTCCCTTGGTCCCCATTATCAAGAATTCTCAGAAGGAAAATGATAAAAATGGTGTCAGGATGTATCCTTATTTGATGGGAACCTTTAATTTCTCAGCACCAGTCTCGTACATTAATGTCAGTTCTAGTGAATCCTTARCATCATTGAGGTCTATCTCATTTATCACTTCATATTTCGATGACCCGTGGACTTTACCTTCTCTAAATACGTATTAAGAAAGTAAATCTCACATCAAAATGGGAATGTTGTTATCTATAGCTAAGATTTCATATCAGGCTATCCAGGAACTAACTGYAGACCCAAATCCTCCCTCTTCGCAGATGGAAGAGATGGATCCTATTCTAGAGCCCATATGAGTGGTAGGCTCATATAGTTCACACGATTTCCTCAAAGGTACTTTGCCTTCGGATGAAGAAATATTAGAGGCCATGATTGCTCCTAATAGGCCTTGGGAGGACCTTCACCATAGATCTTACTTTCTCCCAGAGCTTGATAGGATCAAGCAATATGAGTTTAGGTTCTCCATGAGTGATATTGTTGGTCACCCCATGGTCAAGTTAGATAAGCATGACATATATGATGAAGGGAAAATGATGAATATCTCTCCTCCCATTGCAATAAAAATCTCTCAAACCCCTCACAAGGTTGAGAACATTTATATCGATGCAGATTGTTCGCCTGAAGAAATTCATACTTACACCAATCTGTTCAAGGAATTTCAAGATGTATTTTCTTGGTCATATGAAGAAATTCTAGGGATCAACCCTAGTATTTTCTAACATGAAATTAATACCCTTTTGAATGTTAAGCCGGTTCGACAACAACTTAGAGCCATGAATCCCAGGAAGGTCCCCGCTATTAAAGAAAAGGTGGAGAAGCTACTTGATGTTGGCTTCATCTACCCGATTCCTTTGATTGAATGGGTATCCAACCTTGTTCCCATGGATAAGAAGAAAGGAACCATATGGGTATGTATGGATTTCAGAGACCTAAATAAATCATGTCCTAAAGATAATTTCCCTACACCATTTATCGATCAAATTATTCACGAGTGTGCAGGGAGTGAAGTCTTTTATTTTATGGATGGATTTTTAGGATACAATTAGATCCAAATTAAACCCAAGGATCAACATAAGGCGACATTTATATGTCCTTGGGGTACGTTTTTGTAATGGAAAATTTATTTCGGCCTTAAAAACATCAGATCAACTTTTCAATGGACTATGACCTTTTCTTTCCATGACCTCAAACATGTAGTTGAGGCTTATGTGGATGACCTCACTACTCACTCTCACAAGAGAGTGGATTATCCAACTCATCTTCGACTTGTGTTTAAAATATTTTGTTATTACCGTATTCAATTAAACCCTCATAAATGCATCGTCTATGTTAGGTCAGGTATCTTGCTGGGATTCATAGTTTATGAGAAAGAGATCATGGTAGACCCCATAAAGGTAGAGGCAATACTTTTATTGCCTCCCTCATGTAGTATTCAATAACTCCAGAGTTTATAGAGGAAATATAACTTCATGCATCACTTTATAGCTAACTATGCCAATATCACGAAGGGTTTCATGGATCTCTTGAAAAAATATACTTATTTCATGTCAGATGAGAAAGACCAGGAGTCCTTTGATGCCCTTAAGAAATCCCTAGTGTCAGCACCAATGCTTAGTACTAGAGAGTATTGCATATATTTTTTTCTTTATATAGTTGTTTCTAAAGGGACGGTTGGAGTGGTTCTTGTTTAGGAGGAAGATGAGTTGCACGAGCATGTTATTTATTATCTTATTCAAAATATAATTGGTCATGAACTTAAGTACTCTCACATGGAGAAGATCATATTAGCAGTTATGTATGTGGTTCAACGATTATGCCGATACATTTTTCTTCGCAAGACTATTGTGGTCATTGATGTCAATCCATTTCAATGTGTCCTGAAAATACATTTCATAGGGGAGGAATACAATAAATGGATTGTTATTTTATAGGAGTTTGATCTTGATTTTGTCATTGCAAAATCCAAGAAATCACTAGTCTTTGTGGAATTAATGTAAGATTTCCCTAGGGGGGGTGAGGATAATGTTTATTATGACTCATTTTCTGATGAGCACTTTTTCCTTATCTCGTCTTTGGACCCCTGGTATGGATATATTTTAATATATCTTCAAACTTTTAAGCTTCCCCAACATCTTTCTAGAGACGAACGACGACGTGTACACCATCAAGCCAAAAACTGCCTCATTATCGAAAACACTTTGTGCCATCGAGAGGTGGATTGTTTTTTTCATCATTGCTTAAATCATGAATAATTTGAAGCCATCCTTAATGACTATCATAGTGGGGCATGTGGTGGTCACTTATCCGGGCTTGCAACAACCTAAAAGATACTGTGAACTTGTTATTTTTGGCCATTGATTTTTAAAGAATGCATAGAAGCAATCAAGAAGTGTCACCCTTGCCAAGTGTTCACTTGTAAGACATGCTCATGCCCTACCCTTTTACACCCAGTCATTATCGTTGGTCCCTTCACCAAGTGGGGGGTGGATTTCATGGATTGCAACTCAGCCTCAGCTGGGGGGCACCATAATATTATCATTATCGTGGATTATTTTACCAAGTGGTTTTGTAAATGTGTTGAACCCACTCAGAATAGATCTAGCTAAACAATGATACACAGATTTGTAGAGAGAATTGGAAAAATAAGAAGAATGAGAGAAAGAATGGAAAGAATTATCATTAACCGTTGTGAATAATGAATAATTTACACATGAAATACTTTGTATAACTCAAAGACTTCGACTTGAGGTGAACCAAGTCTCCATAGTGGTGGTATAGAGTGATTTGGACACACACTAGCAGTTACGGGAGTGAACTACCATCTATTCTAGTCTCTCAGACAATTACAGGAGTGAACTGCCACCTAGTTGAGTTAACTAGTCAACTAGTCTTCAGTTAACGGACAAAACAGAAAGTAGTGAGGAGTTAACTCAAGGAATCAAGGCTAATGCGCCACTTTGGTGATGATACCAAGGCAAGGTCAAATTAGCATGGTGATGATCCCAATGCAACATCTAAACTCAACTCAACTAGTCAAACTAAAGTGTGAACTGAAAGAGAATATTCTCCAGGTGGAATATTCTCTCCTAAAATATAGGAGACTAGATAATGACTAATTATGACTAATGAAAAAATAAAAACCTTAGGAAAAAGAAATCCTAGGTGTGTTTGAAGTAACTCCAACACCCCCCCAACATCACTATGGTGAAAATAAAGATTGGGTCCCAGCAACGAGGCCATGTTAGGTACCCAAGTACAAAAGATACACTGAAAATAAAGTGAGGAAAGAGGGAAAACCTCATGGGAAAAAACCCCCCTCAAGGTACAATGTATGTAAAAAGAAGAACTACAGTTGCTAGGCAACTGTGTCCTTCACTCCAAGACGACCTCGTAGAGAATGGATTTTTTTCTCAGTGAAGGTCTTGATGAAAATGTTTGTTGTCTTTTATGTTGAAGGAAAGAACTGTAATTCGATGATCCCCTCATGTACCAAGTCCCGGATGTAGTGCATGTGGATCTCGATGTGCTTCATCCGCTGGCTCTTAATTGGATCTCTGCAGAACTTCAGAGTTCTTTGGTTGTCACACCAGATGGCGATCGGCCGATGAAACTGAATGCCCAACTTAGTGAGAAAATTTTGTAGCCACATAACCTTAATGGTTATGTTAACTACCCCTATGTACTCTACCTCGACTGAAGATAGAGCAATGGCATCTTGCTTCTTGCTCGACCAACAGATAGGCTTGGAACCAAGACTGAGTGAGTAACACGATGTGGACTTGCAATCAATGTTATCACCAGCCCAGTCAGAATCATTAAACCCAATGATATCTAATGTAGAGTCTTATGCATAATGAATCCCAAAGGTTATGGTGCCCTGTACGTATCGAAGGATACACTTTGCAGCTTTCCAATGTAGCTCATGCGGCTCCTGCATGAACCTGGAAGCTGCGCCAACTGCATATGAGAGGTCTAGTCTGGAGTGTGTGAGATACAACAAGCTCCCCACTAGCTGTCTATACAATGTGCTATCAACTAGTGGAGTCTCCCTGCCATCCTCAAGTTTGACTCCTGATAGGAA
>JASDQU010308146.1:43713-59677 GCA_032191745.1 Picea mariana
AAATGGGATCTATCTCAAGAAGTATTATGCTTGATCCCTCCAACTCGAGCATGAGCTTTGTATACCATTGTACTTTAGTATATATAGTTTTTTGCAATCCTTTTGTGTCATCAATTTTCTTGTTGAGTTTCCCTTTGGTTCGAAGATGTCAACATAATCATCGTTGTTTTTAGGAATCGCGGATGGTGCCAGTTTTCATACTCGGAATGTAGCTTCTGTCACTTGGGTTATCTATTCACGCGGTAGACAACTAGTGCCTTCAGGAGGCGTTTGTCTGGAGCTACCAATGAACAATTTTGATGATTATAGATCCATCATTGAGCTATTACGTGACGTTGTTTATCAAGGTGTTTGATCTCTAGAGTTTCTCTTGGATTCCCAGTTATTTGTGTGTCAATTGAATGATAGGTATCGGGTTAGGGATCCTACGCTACTCTGACGATTCCTTCGGGTACAATTTTTGGACTGATATTTTGATTTCATTACTTATAATCATGTCCCTAGAAGGTATAATCAAGTATTTGATGCATATGCTAATTAAATTTTAGATTAGAATTTGTTACATAACTAAGAAAATCAAACACGCATTCATACATTCATCCATTCTAAGATACATAAGTAAAGTTGAAGACTAAAAATTCTTGTATTTCACTCATCAAGTCCAAAAAATAGGGTATCATAGTAAAAAATTAGGCTAGGTAGCCCTCAAAACATATATACGGTTGGTACGTCAAATGACCATGGCATCTAATCTTGTGGTCCCGGGTGCATGTCATGATAACACACTATTGCATTAGTGAGACATCGAAAGAGTCTCACCTATGCATGGGGTACACCTACAACCTACCTCTACATATCCTCAGGAAGATCCTCAACTTGGACCATAGGAATCATGTGCATCAGACGTGATAGGTTTCCCTACACATTCTGAATCAATCGCTTTGAATCCCCATCTGCCACCTCCTCCCCTCGACCCTTGTGTTGATGATGTGGGTATCCATTTGGTCATCGTGGTCCCACATATATATAAGAGAGATCATTGTTAGTATATGATACTATGCCAAAAATATTTTCATATTGTTTTTCACTTATCAAATCAAAAAACACACAAAAGAATGAAATATACAAAAATTAAAATTCTTACTGATCTCCCCGAAGGCAAATCCTTGTGGTAACTTCATGTCCCGATATACTCGATATTCAATTCCCGTGTAGGGATTTTCATTGATGGAAATGATCTGTCATCACCACCAGTGAAAGAACTCCTCATTATAGGGGGCTGGTACCCTACCACCTCCAAACCGCCTCATCACCTCGATCCATTGGTTCATGGTGGGATCCCAAAGGCCATGTGGAAGAATTTTCACTCTAGTACTAAGGGTTGGAACCCTCTCGAAGAAAAAACTACAAAAAATGTAGGCAAAACTAAAGTTCCTCATCCTCTCGATTTTGCAATTAGTCAGTTGGCTCTTCATGTTGGCCAGTAGTGAGGTGCACAAATTGTAAACTCTGCGTCTCAAACACTCCACAACGTAGAAAATAAGTGACATTGGAACCTGATGCAATGAGGTTGATCCTAATATCTGTGTGAGTACTAAGATGATGATATTTAGACTCAATGTCTACAACGTAGTAGGTGGCGATGCATTCCTCCATATACCTCCCACCTCTAGCCCCTTGAGCCTTTAGATTTACCATCTTTCCCCGACGAGACAATTCTGTGATGAAATAAATATCATCCACCTCAATTCTCAATGGTTTCCCATCAAGATTGAAGGCTTCCGTCTTTGGATCCCAGTAGCTTATCAATGTTTGGAGCAGCCTCGCTTGTGTCCTCATTCCTTTTATGGCCCAAAATTTGTAGATCGCACATCTTTGGAAATATTTTCGGGCCCTTATATCTATTTCTATTGCAGAATCAACATCCTCATACTCTCATTCTCTACATTCAATCACCATCCTGCAAAGGAAACATAAATGTTTTGAGTAATTTTTCTTAAAAACCATGTCCACGGAGTTGTACGCAGGATAGCAATTTAACAGTCATGTATAGGGATCGATATACATAGGTAGGATTTGTCTTTCCCATGTACATGGGGTCATGTATGCTTCACGATGAACTATAGCCCGTGTACACCCATTTTCCTACCTTACGGCCTCCAAAACTAAAAAATTGAGGACTAAGAGTAAAATTTAAACCATTAAAATGGAAGAGCATGGGATGGGCACTTACTTGGTTTGGATGGTTTCCCATTTTTTCACTTGTAGCTCCCAAATTAGTCGTTGGAATACCGTGGGTGAAATGGCCTAAAAATCACTATGTGGGTAAAAAAATTAAAATGATATGGTAAAACTTGTTATTTTTACTATTTGTAGAAACTTTTTACCCACTTTGTATAGTTTTCATCCTATTTTTCTTATTTCTGAAACCATATGGAATAATCATGCAATATCAGACTTGGTTGGAAGTGGTTTTTTTTTCAGGGTATAATGGATTTCCATCATTTTTTAGACCTTATGTGCCTTTGGAAGCTATATATCATCACTGACATATAGGATAGGTTTTCACCTCACCTTTGCATTTTTTCATTTTCCCATGACCACACTTCATCTTCCCTTGGGACGAACCCATTTTTTAGTGACACAGAACCTTCTCGTTGTTACTAGAAGTGTCGTTATTAAGTGGTAGAGGCTTACCAAACACAGGTACCCTACTTAGAACATTTTTTTCCATTTGGTGCCCATGCAGAAGTTACTCCATAGGTCTGAGAGTCCCTTGTAGTCACGTTACGAATTTTCATTTGAACCTCATTCTTCTTACTCAATATCATTTTGACCACTACCTATGGGACTCCCTCCATTGTGTGTTGCTCAGAACAACATACTATAGTCTTAGTTAAGATCTTTTTAGACTCTTTAAAATGAAAATATTGTTGAGTAAGCTTGTATCTTTCACACTCATTCAATGGATTGAAAGGACGTCTATTTCGGTATAATTTTAACCCGTTTCCATACCAAATAGAATAATTATGAAAAATGAATACTCTAGTCACCATTGGCTATAATATTTCTCCTTGGTATCGTTTTAATCTTTTTTGGGCACAAGGGACTAAATCTACTAAAAATAACATTACTGGGAGTTTCTTTCTAATGTCGAGTTGTAATTGCATTTCATCAGCCTGCGTGCATTGTTGAGTCTAATGTCGTCTCTCTCTTTCTCATTATAATTCTATTTCCCCAACAATTCTCATCCTTCACTAAGCAGTCCCTTCCATATATCCTTTGCAACTTGACACCCTTTACCCTACGAGGAAAAATTCCCTCGAGTGTTTGTATCCTGCATGTGTCCCCTTTCATCGCGCATGAATATGTTCCACTGCATGGAACTTGTTAACCTCCTCGTGACACTTGTTTCCTCTCTTGTATCATAATGTTCTTCCACATTTTAAAAACAAAAAAAAAAGAGTGAGAAAATAATATTGTCTCATATCGACAGCAGTCGTGTTGCCTTTGAACAGAGAAATTTTTTTTGAGTCCATTCATCAAAGGTTTGGGTTTAGTATGTCCTTAGGAATTTATACTCATTACTCAGAGTTAGTCTCCTTCGACTAGTTATTCTTCTAGTCCCTATGGAGATTTTTTTGATGCCTCTTGCATCACAAACTTTTGGTCTATCATCAATCCTGAGTCTATGATGCCTAAGTTATCCATTTGTCTCATGCTTTGGTTCAAAGGAAGTCTAAACCTATGTTAGCCATTACTAAAAATTCTTGACTTTGCATGTCAACCATTCCCTTACAAGCAAATCTCATAATCACATGACGATGTATTCCTACCTTGTACCTTAGGTCTACTTTCATCATTGGTAGGTKACCTTGAACCCAACAAATGGCATMTCCTCATTGGTTGTTGACTGGGTGGTTTCCCTTGTGTTTGATGACAAGAAATATATTCACAGATGGGGATTTTTGCAATGTATTGGATTCCATTAGGACTCATTGGTGGCTTTCTCACATCTGTAGGCAGTTTTCATTATTGTCTGATATTCATAGGGTCTGTTTCATGTACTACTTGCATCTGGTGCACGTGAGAGATGCACATGGTCATTGGTTCATGCATATCTTGTTCGTCTGATTTCCTCCTAATTATCAAAGTATAGATTTGTACCTCATGTTGGATCATGAGAGATACCTTAATTCTCTCCTTTCAACAGATCTCCTTCCATCAACCTCATCTCATCTATTATGGAATCGAGTCTAGATTCTTAAGAGTACGTAGAGGCTTGCAGTCATTAGTGGCAGGTTCTCTCGCCATCGACAGTTGGGAATACATCAATGTCTCATGCTCGATGGATTCCTCAAGTGTTTGACCTCAACACCTTTATTCACACATGTTGGATGTACTCGGTGCCTTAATGCCTACTTTCATCATCAGTGAGTTGTCTCGTGTTTGTTAACAGTATAACTTAATGATCGGTAATCAAATAGAGTCTCGTCGCGTTCAACTTTAACTACTTTATTCATGAGATGTAGACTTGCACCATCGGCGGCTGGTGTATAAGACCTCCAGTTTACAGTAGCAGTCCCATATACCTATTGTTGTCTTTTATCATACCAGTACCTATATGACTTTGAATATCATGGAAGATCAGATTGTACTTCATTGTATATAGATGTATTTAGTTGATTTTGAGACTAGACTCCAATATGTCTTGTTCATGACTATGACTGACTACAAAATATGCCTATTTTTTATTACCTATTCATGGCCACAACAATTACCTTATACATATTCACATGGATTTGTGGTGTATTTCAGATTGACAACCATGTGTACAGAGTCAATGTGTATTGCAATTTTTTTTATGGGAGACTAGTTCTTCTAGTTGGGTCCTCACTACTCCACTTCTAGGAATTATAATGCATTTCGGCCATCATTATTTCTCCTCTAGCCTCAAACATCAAGGGGAATTCGTTACAACAATTTTTTCCACACTCTATGCATCATGCTTTGGTGGCCTTCCATTTCCTTTTCTAGATTGAATTCCCCTATTTTGCTCAATCCAAAGTCAAAAATTCATTTTTTTGTGCATATATGCGAGCTACAGTTAGACAACTTGTGTATACGTAGGTCTCTCCATTACAACCCGCGTACATTGGGTTTTATGCTCAAAATTAAAAAATATTTTGGGTTTTCATGCCAAGTCATGGGATCCATACCCTTTGGCCTTTCATATGTTGGAAACGCTCTAATTCAACCCTTCAATTCCCTTTGAAAGCCATAAATTGAGTCATATACAAGCCTTAAAGAATAAGAGAAAAAGTGGAGAGAAAATATACTCTAGAGAAATTTCACCTCATATTGAGTCTACATCCATTTGTCCTATAAGTCTAAACTTCTCTTGTGTCCATCCCCCAAGATCTTACTATTTTGTGGAGGAACCTAATTACTCCTATAAKTTATGATATTGCCTTGTGGAGGATTGAAGTGGTGAAGGCCCAGGTGGAGGAACTTAGTTTCTCTGTTCTATCAAGTGTTGCTACTGGAAGATGTCACTTATGTACTTCTATTGATTATATTAATAGAAATATTCTTTTCTCGTCCAATTATGTGTTACAAATTTTTGTTTTATTTTCCATGGTTCAATTTGTTAAACATGTTAATGGACTATGCTGGTTTATATGCTAACACCTTATATATTTTCATGTGCTTGTGTATCTTGAATGTTGAGGACAAGTTGCAGGTATCAAGCAGTGAAACGTGAGCTCAATAGTATTCTTCTATGGACGTCCGAAAGAGGTAGGCTCTTAGCCTTTATTTTTCTATAATTTCCATTTATCTATCATACTTGAGATTAGAGTTGATTTATGGGTGTCATTTCATTTGTTGCGCTCTTACCCCAAGCCATAGAGAGTTTTTCCTCATAACATCATTACTTCCTTGAAAGTACTAGGTATGAACCCATTTCTTTTGTGGTTGAGTTAATGTTTGCAAGATTGAGCATGTATAGGCCAAGCAAACACTTGACCTCTCACATTCTTGTTTGTGAGGTTGCATACATGGATATAGTGTATCATTATTGTTTGGGCTTGTATGCAATTATGTGAGTCATGAAGCGTAAACCACAATGTTTTGTACCCATACTCCCATACAAGATTTAAAAATATGCCTTGGTCAAACCCATTATTGTGTACTATTGTGAAAGACTAAAACAAGCCCAAAGGCCCTTCTCATTTGACTTACTTCTCCATGATTGGAAACCCATATCTCCTTTAAACTCTACTAGCATCCCATGAAAAATGGTCTTAGCCTATACGTATTGGTGGTGGTTATGGCTTGAATAGTTCTACTTGTAGTGGATGGCATTAATGTTTGTGTTGTATGATATTCCATACTTATATGCACATACCGTGGAAAAATGTTTCTCTTGATAGCATGGGTTGGGTGGCATATCGTGGAAAAATATTTCTCTTGATAGCATGGGTTGGGGACCATGATGTGATTGTTTTCATGTCCTATGCTTATATTTAATGGTGGTTTTGGAATTATGCTTGATAGTAGATATTGGAAAACTCTTGTGGCATGTTCCTTTAAAGGAGTGTACCCTATATCCAAATCTGTGATTTGTGCATTTGTTTTGGTGGACAAATGCATGACAGCATAGACGTGTATTGGTTGGATTCTATTTATTTAAGTGGTTAAATCTCTAGTAGGCCATGCATCCAAAAAGCATTTTTTGTACATCACATTTGTTAGGTTATGTGTGTGGGGGGGGGTGGTTTAAGAGTTAAAGTCACAAAATTTTAATTATATTCACATGTATAATTGTCCACAGCTCCAAAGTGATACATAGGCATGCTTGAAATAGATACATGTTGAATGGTAGTTATGTTGTGTTGATGTCACTGACTGTATCCTCCTCAAAATGATTGGTGCCTATGAGAATAACACCATTGAATTTAGATTTATAGTATAGCTTGGTTGCATGTCTAAGATGGTTGATATTGACACATGCACAAGCTTTTTTGAAGATTATTTAAGAGCTAATTTTTAGCTTTGTTTATCATGTTACATGTATGCTGCCCAAGTTTGACACTACATGCATATTCTTAGAATAAAGAAAATTTTGAATGGTTGATTTATTATTGTATTGTGCTAGTTTATGACGAGTCTCTACATTCATACAGTTTCACATGCATTTTGTTATTTATTCACAACTTTTGGAATTATTATGTGAAGACAAAATATGTGCATGTGTGTTAACAATGTTACTATCGCCTATATTTGAACTCATATACAGTTGAAAAGTTTGAACATGTTTAAAGATGATTGTATATGGTTAATACACACAACTCTTTGAGTTTATTTACAATATAGTTCTTCCCTCCATATATAATTATTTCCATCCATTTTCTTTTCCTTATGTAGATATTCTTTCACATTTAACTCCCTATCATTATTTCCATCCATTTTCTTTGCATTATGTACATATTGTTTCACATTTAACTCATGCTACATGTTTCTCATTCCTTACATGTATGCATAATGTAGGTTGATGCATTGTTTAATTTAATAAAGTGCATGAGCTTGTTTCATTGATTATGATTATGAAAATAAATTGTCGGGCTAGGAAGCAAGGTGTTTTGGCTTGACCAACAAATCAAGTCAAGACTACAACTCGAGACATGGATCTTATCCATGGGTGGACCAAATCCCAACTTAGAATGGAGATTTTATTTATTTAAAGAAGGATACCTACATCAATGTTTATCATGGAGTGTCTATTGATGCACATGTTGTATGATTGTTAATATGATGATTGAGATTGTTGTTGCATTGATTATGATTATRAAAATACATTGTCGGGCTAGGAAGCAAGTTGTTTTGGCTTGAMCAACAAATCAAGTCAAGACTACAACTCTAGACGTGGATGGTATCCATGGMTAGACCAAATCCCTATGTTGGAAGTAGTCCAAAGTGGAAACAAAGGCTATTTTGGGAAGGAAGGCATGCACGAGGGAAGCGGAAGCTAGAAGGAAGAGTAGTACGTGTGCATGCATGGAAGACCTAACGACGTAAGGGTTAGGTTTTTTGTAATAACATTGTAATGGCTGATGAGATAGAAATGTATATAGAGAGAGAGGGTTAGGAATAGGAGAAAGGGGGTCGAGACACCGGTTAAGAGAGAGAGAGAGATTCAATRGAGCGGAGATAGAGAGACTTTTTGGGAACCTGGGTTTCGGAGAAACCCTACTATAATCYGATGCCTTTTTGTAAGTTGTTGAGTTGTAGGGGAGTCAGGAGGGTATATCTTAAGGGTTAGATYGTAGGCTAAGAAGCCTGGTGTGATCTAGTCTGCCTCATAATATATCTCGACCCAACTAAGGATGAGTTGTAAAGCACGTGATGTTGTATCTTTGGAACTCCCATAATAGAAGGGMTTGAGAGCTAGATCTTTGTGTGCATAGCCTAGGAGGGGGTGAACCACGGTAAAAAAAAAAAATATGTGATGAATTATTGTGTATATTTTACTATTTATGAGTAGATATTAGCATGATGAATGAATGAGCTAATAAATTGATTATATTACATGCATAATATAGAATGACAATATATTTCCTTAATAAGTTAAATAGAACTCTCAGCGCAAAGTTCTCAGATCTCCACTAAATCTTGGACTACAAACACTTGAGTATTGTAGTCACCCATTAAGACTATCTCGGGTGAGACTATGCAGTGCACTCTGTGTATTGTGTTTCCTTCTGGTTTACCAGGAGCACTGATAGTTTTAGAGGCTTTCTTGGAACCCCAGTAGACTTGAACATGGGTCAATCATGCTAAAAGTATAACGTAGATATATTAAACCAAAAAATGTTTTCGTTGTCATTTGGAACAATATAGGATTGAGTAAATGGGATCTATAAAAGAGAGTAATATCTGTGGAAGGCAGGTCCAAAGAATGCACTGCTAGAAGGGGATGTTGAGACCATGGAATCCCACAAAAGAATATATAGAAAGATGGATGAAGTCAAAGGAGATGGAGTTTGCATAGAAAGATAATAGAAACCCTAAATTAACACCGCACAAATATCTTGAGAAGTGTGTGTTTATTGATCTGCATGAAGTATTTTTCTATGATTTTCCACACTTATTGCAGGAGTGGATATTGAGGTTGAAGGATAACCACACAATGAATTGGATCCGACAGTTAGAGTGAACCCCAGTTCAAATTTAGCAGTTACATCAAATGAATAAAAAATTCACCCACACAGTAGATTTTTTGGCTTGACAATATTGTAGCAGGATTTATAACAGAATTTGCAGTAGATACAACAAAGTCGTACAGTGCAGCGGATCAAGAGTTTCTACGTGGGACTCAAGGAAGGTATATTCGATCGTTGTATACTTCTATTAAGATATTATTCTATAACAAAGGTGTAATGACAATGGAGTCATACAAGTAAACTTCCCTGCGTGCATGGGGGAAGGGGGGAAGCACTAACAAAAAAAGGAGAAATGGAAGGAGAAGTGGATAAACGAAAGAAGGAGGAAGTTGTTATCACTGAAATTTCGTTCGCAAATGGTTACAGGAATCCAACATCTTCAAACAACTATGAGTTCACCCATGGAACAAAATTACCAAAAAAGCATTTCCAAAGTGCCCAAAACTATACAACCAATTATAAAATCAAGATGTGTTATGACTATACAGGGCGCGTGCGCACATGCGCTATCAAGAAATGCAGGAAAAGAGCACATGTGCACGATGCACAACAAAGCCATGCACACCTGAGAACAACGCATTTATGATGTTGGTCGGCCTCCCACCCACTTCTAGTTCAGCTTCCAATTCGATTTGACATCCAAATCTTGGTTGGATCTGGCTAGGTGCCGTAAATAGCCCCTTTTCACACTAAAAGTTGGTTGCACAATACCTCAAAATGGTTCTATAAAACAAGGCCATGGGTGCACTACATTTTCAAGGAATTCATTTGCAAGGTTATGCTACTGCTATTCTCTTGGGGAAACCTCTTTTCTCACCAAGAGCATACTAGCACCATTCCATTTGGGCAATCCACGTCACCTTTTGAGTGGGCTAGCTTGGGATTATTTCACCATTTCTTTCAAGTTTTCAAGTTGTAATAAGAGCTCAATCTTGAGGGTCCAAGAGCCATCCCTTGGAGGAAGAAGGGACCCAAAGTCCCCTTTCTATTTGGTGTTTTATTTTCACTAATACAATCCTTTCCATTGGTGACATGAGTCTTGTTTGTTTCTTCTTCTTATGTCCTTATGCACAATAGTTTAATTGTTTTTTCCTTTCCTAGTTTAATTCTTAGCTTAGTATTTTATGTTTATTCTTCTAACCCTTTCCTTTACTTTTGTCTTTCTTAGCTAACCCAAATAAGCTTGTAAGCACCTTTGTTTTGCTCATTTAGGTGACAAAAGAGGCGCAACAGATTGGCGACTCCACTGGGGAAAGGTATCAATTTCCTACCCCATTTGGTTTATTTTAGCTCTTATTTTTACTTATTTAACCTACAGGTACCATAACCAGCCTAAGTTGAACTTCTAAACATCAAATTCAAAGCTAAGTTGAGAGAATTCCATCCGAAATTTTCTTCATGGCCATGTGATAGTTGTGTGCAATTTTATTGGCCCACAGTCGCACATTGTGCGCACATGTGCCAAAATCACTACATTACTCAGCGCCTTATGTGCACCTATGCTCAAAATTCTTTTTCAGTTTGCACATTTGTTCTCAAAGCGCCTCTGTCTAGTCTGAAACCCGCGCACTTATGCAAAAAAGCACACATTGTAATCTTTTTTATGCTATGTTGAAAGCCCATAGCCTTATTGAAGATGATTCCATGCATGTTGTAATCTGCAACACTTACATTCCCTCTCATATAAAGGGATTAGTCAAAACAAATAGGCACTTAGGGGTTACAAATCATTATTTTTCCACTTTTTTCTTTTTATTTCGCCACATGGATGGCTTTCTTTGACTAAAATTTGGAATCATTCTACATCACATATAAAACTTACATTGGGACTAGAAATTGGGTATCAAACATTGAGTATGCTCTTCTATCGTGCTCCAAAGAGATCTTGAGAATCAGAAAGAGGTTGAAAGACAATTTCATCTCCCTTAAAAAGATAAAATCTTTAGGAGAGGACAATAGCCCCCTCGGGACTCCTCTTAGTTTATTTTTTAAACACATCTCAAGATTGTAACGAGCCCATACATGCCCACATGCTACAAAGATAGGATAGTGTTGAAATTTACTTTCTTAGATTAAATCACTAGGGAAGTTTAAAGGTTTTGTAGCATGCCCATACATGCCCACATGATCACAATCTAGGATAGTTTCAAAGCTTTCTTAGATTAAATCACATTAGGGAGTTAAAGGAATAGTAAAGGACCCACATGTCCACATGCTAGCTTCTTAGGGACTTTTGAATTTTGTAAGGTTGTACCAATGAAATTTAGTTAAATAGGTAATCAAAGACTTTTAAGGACCAAGCAAAGTCCACATGCAGCAAGGTGACACCTAATTCATTAAAAAATCAACACACCTTCACTCATTCAGACACTAAAGTCACTTCTCACTCACATAGTTTTCATCTTGAAACGTGGAGGTTGAAGTAAGTTTCTTCCAAAGGGATTCTAAAACACCCCACCCTTTTTTTGATGAAACTATCCACTCCCACTTAGTTTCAACGAGATTGGCTCACACCCCCAATCTCTCAAACAACCACATATAATTTTTTTTTTTAAAACTCACTAAGTTTTCCTCCACAGGTGTTGCCAAAAGAAATATTTTAGTCTAGGTAGGATTTCGGGGATAGGCATCCAAATAAATCCTCGTTATCTGGTTCTCACATTTTCAAAACAATAAAAGTTGTCAAATAGGGAACTTTAAATCCTCCAAGTGAAGTGTTCCTAACACCATAAGGCAAGGAGATACCCTTGAAGGGTTGAAGGGTGAGGTTTGGTTGTTCTGTGTGTCCCCCCTTGAGGCACCCACCTTTTGGATGGGATCCATCCCATGACCTATTTCTTAGTCCGAAAATATAAATGTCGCACTTTGACCGAGCTACCTAGTGACCAAATTTTAAGACATCTACCCAGGTGGCAATTGTGGGCTGCAATTGCACCTTGATCAGATTTTGTGTGGCTATTGGAAAATATCACTAGTTCTTTCGGGATATGCCCCCTCTACCACTCATTATAACTTATTGCTTCATCCTTCAATAGTTTCTCTTTCGGTGGCTTCAGACCCCATTGTCGAGTGCTATTGGAACGTCCAATGCTCTTTTGAGAGGAAGGACATTACATCTTTTAGGACACGAGCATTTGTTTTCTTTGTTCCTCCACGCAGAAAAAATCCACCTATCCACATATATTCTTCTTTATCAAAACACTTTATGTATGATGCCCTTCTGATTACATTTGATTTGGATATATATCATGTAAAGTTCAAAAATTGCAGCAAAGGCTCTTGTTTATTTATTGCTCTCACCACCATTCACACACATTCACTCAGCTAGTCAGACATCATACAGGACCCACAGAATCCCCGTCGTTCCAGACGCTTGCTAAATCTCCCTCCTATTCTAGGGGGAGTTCCTAGTCTTTCCAACTCATCGGCTCCACCTTCTCACACTCCTGTGAGTGCCACTATCTTGGAATCAACTTTTCTTGGTTCCACCTTACTTGGGTCCAATTACCAAGGTCCACCTTCCACTCACTCTCCTTTACACAAAATCAGGGGGCAACTTCCTCTCAAGGTAGAAGTACAAACCCACCTAGTCCCCTCCAAGGGTCAGGTATTCAGAACACTCACACTATGGTCAAAACTAATCCTATGCCACCACTCCATATGCCATATTTAGCTTCCCTCAACATACCGGATCTGACTAAACTCACCAATGATCCCATATTTCACAACCCCACATGGCCTGCAATGCCTACCAAACTCCCTTTAGACATCCCCAAGTTTGAAGGAAAAGTAAGAGATGATCATGCCAACCATATCATGACATTTCACCTATGGTGTTCTTCGAACAACATCGTGGATGATTCCATATGATTGAGGTTATTTCAACGTACATTCACTGGGCCATCCGCCAAATGGTATGTCGAAGAAAAATCTGGGTCCCACGCGATTTTTGAATACTTGGCCAAAGAATTTTTTACCTTCTTTCAATTACCCATTCGTCATGACAATGGCCTTGAACTACTCTCAGATTTCAAACAAACCACCTCTACACATATTGTCGACCACATCCACGAATGGCGTCGGCGACGTATCCTCTGTAAAGCTGACACTACCCCCCAACAATGTCTCAATTGGTTCCTCAAATCACTTGTTTCCCTCCTTACCAAAGATGTGGCTACCACCTTCCCCCAGACTAAAGAACAAGCTATTAGCAAGACCTAATAGTTCAAAATCAGCTACGCCCAATCCGGATACCTATACACGGTACTCCCAGACGCCCCAAGACCCGTTCCATTTGGCCAAGACAAACCTGGGATGCCTCACTCAGCAAACATATTGATTGGTAACACTACACACCACAACCCACCACCTCAACAACCACCCATGTATGGAACACCTCAATATCCACTAACATATGGAGGAATCCCTTATTATCCTCCTCCCCCTTATCAAAAACCATACCCTGTTGCCATGCCTCCAACCATAAGTGGACCCCCGTCGACACCCCTAAACCACCCACCTATCCAACCAAGTGTCAGTACTCCCTCTACCTCGGCCTATACCCTAAGCACTAGTGAAAGTTCCACGCCCTCTTATGTACCTTATGGAGCATCGCTTCAACATAATCCGTACTTTTTATTTTCTGGCCCCCCACAACCTATGGCTCCACCACAAGGACCACCACATGCTGGGGTTAATTGTTTTCAACCCTCTCCCATTCAGTAATATCAAAATTTTGAATAGCTAAACATGGCAAATCCACCCCATCAATCAAACAATACCAAAAAGAAAGGAAATAATCAGAACAATAATAATCCAGGACCAAAAGGAAACCAGAACCAACCCCAGTAGAACTAGTCTACCAAGGGAAACCAAAACCAGGGGAATCAAAAACACCAAGTGGATAACAACAAAAAACGTCAAGGAAGGAACAACAACAATGTTAGGACCACCTTCCTTTGTTGCCTTTGTGGTAAGTTTGGTCACTATGCTCACCATTGCCCCCAAATCGCTAACTTTAAACAGATGAAAGATTCTATGAATGGACCATGTCCCTCAGCACTGCCTGCACCTCAGCAGGCCTCACGACCATATGTGCAGCAACCCCCTCCATTTGTACTACAAAACCCCATCCCATAGCAAGGGGTCATAAATACCCAACCAGACATGCAACCTACCCCACCACAGTTGGGATAGTATCCCAATACAAGAACCTCTGTCGATCGCACTATCCTCCTTACCAGTGAGGAAGAAGTCCTTCTCCAAACGCGCAGTCATAAATATAGCACACCCTC
The DNA here is from genome assembly GCA_032191745.1 of Picea mariana. Classification (NCBI taxonomy): domain Eukaryota; kingdom Viridiplantae; phylum Streptophyta; class Pinopsida; order Pinales; family Pinaceae; genus Picea; species Picea mariana. Next base: position 58,232 of record JASDQU010308146.1, read on the forward strand.
TGAATCTACTCCCACCACCTTGGAATCAATTCTAGTCACAACCGGACCCCCTCTCATAATTCCTTTCCCTAATACTGAAACTCCCCCTTTCATATTCCTCGCATCCCATTGCACAGGAATGTCCACAATCCTCAAGCTAGGGCAGCTCATCATTATAGTTTGGTCGATGACTTGGCACAATCTTCGACTGCCCTGTCAGTCTTAGAAGTCCTTCAAACTTGTCCCACCCAGCAAAATTCCTTACTTTCCGCCCTGGGAGCAGTTGACCCTGTCAATACCCAACTCATCACATTTGACCTCAATAGTGGAGAACCTCGCCTCCCTGCTCTTATTACTTTTACAATCCCTATAAAAATTCGGAACATTACAGTTCATCGATGCATCATTGATGAAGGTGCATCCACCTGTATCATGTCCAAATCTGTATGGCAGAAACTTGGTTTCCCCGAACTCATACCATCTGCCATTACCTTAAGAGCCTACGATGGAAGACCCTCATCCCCCAAAGGAATATTCCAAAATGTCCCCATCGAGCTCGGGGGAAAAACCGTTCTGATTGAAATTGAGGTTATCGATGCCCCGCTCGACTACAATATCTTGTTTGGTCATAGCTACATGTATGCTATCAAAGCCTTCGCCTCTTATGTGTTCCGAACCATGATGTTTCCCCATAATGGAAAGATCATTACCATCGATCAAGTATCACATTATTAGCCTAACCCTTCATCCAACATCGATAACATCCTCCCTTTTATCCGCACTAATCTCGATGCCTATCCACTCATTGAGATGGGCCTCAGAATATTCAAAGACCCATCCTTGCTAGGGACCTACCATGGAGCACCACTGCTCCTCCATCCCTCAGCACAAGTATGTGTCATATCCTCCAATGGAATGATAACTGAAACTAACCTCCCTCCTACCAAGGCCTCTTTCATCCTTGACGTCCCACTAGTCCTAGAACTTCTCCCTCAGGAATCCCTTGGAACTAATTCAGCTCGATCCATTCCTAATCTTCCCCAGGGATAGATCCTGGTTTGGGAAACATTCCCCCAAGCCATTACCGAAATCCCTTTCTTTTACCCCCCACCAAGTGTACAAGCTTTCCAGGTCCCTGCGATGCTTACCCTTCCTAATATGGTGTTGGCAATCCCAGTTTGGTATTTACATCCACTTGAGATGGTTCCTCAACCATCCCTCCCTCTCCAAATACAAGGAATCCCAATGCAAATTTCCATATTCACCCCCACCATACCCCCTACACCCCCACTCACTAACCCCCCTGCTACATATAGGGGCAGGCAAAAGAAGAAGGAGCCCATAGCTCCACTTCCCCCACGCATCCAACCTCCATGCACGCTATGCGAGAAAGACAGACACCCCACCAACAAAAGCCCATCTCTCCTCGAGTTATGTAATCTCATCCAACTCCCTCAAGCACCACCA
>JASDQU010308146.1:67765-108714 GCA_032191745.1 Picea mariana
GTTAAGGCTCTCCACCTCCACTGGGGTGGATCTGACCTATTATTTATTTACATTTTGAGTTTTTCATTGCTCTTGACAGTTCTATAAATTGAAGAATAAAAAACATTATAATTTTTTATCTTTGTTTCTTTAGTTCTATAAATATTGAATTTTGTTTGTTTTAATAATATACAAAATTAAAAGTTAAATTTCATTAATGGTTAGATACTGCTTTCAGGTTTAATTATAATAAAACTCTAACCGTGACGAAATGTTTTACCAAATTTAATAAAAAAATTCACCGGCACATACTTTTCCAACGTCGCGAGCTTATTCCTCCATAGCCAGCGCTTGCCTCTGTCAATGGTTCACCGTTTACACGTGTGAACAGCAACAGTGATTTATGATGTACCCGCTGGATAAGGAAAGCACACTCGGTGAAATAGATAGTGGCAATGTACGTGTCACCTACTTTTGTGCGAATCGAACTCCAGACGTGCCAGCGGCGTGCTTTACCATGCCCGGCCTTTCAGAAGTGTTGAGGATCCATCGAAATGTTTGCAACCATAACGTTAAACGTGAAACATAAATGTGTACTGTGCATGACACTGCTATATCGCTCAAACCTGGTTACAGGGCATCAATGATCACATCAGTACCACATTTCTTGGATCTTTCGACTGTAAAAAAGTGGGCAGTGCCGCAGTGGTTATCTTTTGAGCTGGCAGCGATAGTGAATTCTCATCGTCATGAATCAGTCAGAGACCGTGCAGGAGGATTAGTACAATGAAATATATGACCGTGCAGGTAGGTTGATGTTCATTGTTGAGTTGCAGCTCAGATACAACGTGCCTTTTACCATCTCGAAGGAAAAAAGTTGTAAAAGTTGTAAGGCAAAATGACACTACGGTGTAAAGAAGAGATTCAGATTGAGATTTACCTGTAATGTTCAGAACCCACTTTAGCAACGATAAAAATGATTTAGCAGAAGAGATTCAGATTGAGATTTACCTGTAATGTTTAGAACCAACTATAGCAACGATAAAAATGATTGATCAGAGGACAGTACAGTACAGTAGATGTACAATCACAATGCACAACTATGGTTATATCACTTGGGATAGGGATGGAATTTGATGTGTAAATTGTCTATCATGGGTGATTTATTCTAGGTGGATATTGGGATGAAATTTGATGTCAAATTGTATTTCATGGATAATTTATCAGACTGTTAAAAAAACTAGTATTTGAATTATCAATATCAGAGGGATGTAATTTGATGTGCAAATTGTTTATCATGGTTAACATTTATTCTTGGTCGACATTGGGATGAAATTTGATGTCAAATTGTATTTCATTGATAATTTATCAAACTGTTAAAAAATCTAGCATTTGAATTATCAAAACCATCAAATTTGATATGCTGGATAATTTATCAAACTGTTAAAACTAGCAGTTAAATTGTCAAAACCATAAAATGTGATATACTCTTTGATTTTGAAATTCCAACCTGGCTTGCCAGCTTGTCACAGTTATTCACATGTTTCAATTCATATCATGGTTTTGAAATTCCAACCCTGATTGCCAGCTTGTCAAGTTATTCACATGTTTCAATTCATATCATGGTTGAATTCACAGTATTTTGAAACTTCATTGATCAGATCATACCCTATCTTCATATCATGGTTGAATTCACAGTATTTTGAGTCTTCATTGATCAGATCATACCCTATCTTTTTTGGATGTTGATATCTCTCACTTTTTGGAGTTCACATGTCATAATTATCTCATGCAATATTAGTGCTTTTATTTTATCCTGTCTTGTATGGTATTTTTAACATAAAACTATCTTGTTACAGTACCATATGGCCACATTATATCAAAATTCCATTGGTACTTGGGTTTTTTTGGGCAGACAAGGATCTTTTCATGCTTGAGTATTGACGGACTAAATTGACCGCTCGTCAACTGGAGGAGTGAATCCGGTCCGGGGTTGTCTACTTAACCCAAGCCGTTTGGATTAATCCACTCCGACGGGTTTAGCGACACCGTTGGCCGATCTAAGTCCTAAAGAAAACGAAAAACAAAACTAAAGAAAATGTAATAACTTTGATTAACAGTAATCCCTCAAAAGTATATATAGATCTAATATATATTTACAGTTTACTAACTAATATTTATATGTACAGTTTACTAACTAATATTTATAAAATAGCTCTACTTATTATATGTACAGTTTACTAACTAATATTTATAAAATAGCTCTACTTATTATATGTACAATATATACAAATGAATCTATTTCTAATATAATTTTAATCTAAATCCGCTAAAATCGAATATAAATTGATTTTTTAAACAACAACAAAGCTATTTTTCAATCTTTTTTATTTATTTTCTTATAATGTTTATAACCAAGAAATGGAATATCAAACTGTCTAATTGAAAACAAAAATCACAGATAATAGAAAATGTTTTAGCTACAAGAAGTTTCTGTATTCATTAAACTAATGAAATTAAACTAGCAAACTGACCCGTTATCGCACCCAATATTTGTTCAATGTGCAGCATCCAATCTCCCTGTCTGATGAAGTAAACCTGCAACAGAACCTACAATTGCTTCTCATAAATGTGAAGCAGCAATAATGGAATTCGAATGATAAAACATATAAGAGATGCGATCACAGCAATCTCATAATTTCACAAGCAGACACATTAAGATAAATCTTGCTATGAGAACTTGTATAAATGTTCAACAAATGATGAAGATAAATCTCTTAATCTAAGTGTGAACAAAATTATTGTTGTGTGTTAAATCTGGAACATAAAACATGGATAACATGTAAATTTTAATCATGCCAACTTGTAGTAAACCATGACAGCGAAAGCAATCACAATCTAATTGCAAATTGAAACAATCATAACTTGAATAAAACCACAATATGGAAAAGCTAAAGCTGTAACCAGTATTATATTTCATTCAAGTCTGTAAATGAAAAATCCATAGTCTTACCCCAGGCAGAGATGATTTTAAGTTTACAAAATAACATGCTTATATAGGTTCCAGGAACAAAATGTTTCATGTTGATAACATCAAATCTGTTCAAAAATGTGGGGGATGCAACCTCCCAGATTTTACTTGATATAAAAAAACTAACAACCTAATGTATTTACTAAAACATAAAGATGGTATGGCTGGGAGATCCCAACAGTGCTTCATATCTCTTTGAAAATCATGAGTTCCTGAAAACAAATAAAAATAAGAAGATTTTAGATGTATTTTCAATTATCAAAACAAGCAATTCGAATTTTTCTAACTAGCTACARAATCTTACGATTYTGTAGCTAGTTATAATTATAACTAGAATCATATTTTATTCAATCAAACAAAACAAACTGAAGAGTAATCTATTCAAACAAATCGAGTATGCTAAATTGAGAGTGACAAAATCATACTAAACTTTGAAAAAGATCATACCTCAAATCATGGGATTAAAACAAATCAAGTAATCTTAGAATTTACTATTGTTGTTGCTGCCTCTACATTCTTAAAAATGACAGACCCTGTAGTTTTTAGGCGTTTGTTCTTTGCTTGAGCTATGGATTGGAGCCTACTATTCTTGTTTGTCAACGAATCCACTTGGTCTTTCAAAGATTTAAGCTGGGACTGTAGTAAAGGCACATCCTTATAATACCTGTCGATCCAGGATCGACATTCATTACACTGTGGCTGTAGAGACTGTGCATTGGCACTGATATCATTAACGATTGGAGCATCGTCCATGTGAAAGGTAGGTTTGTCACGAAGTTTAATGCCAGGAAAATTGGGATCATCCTTTAGACACGGTGGCAGGTTGGTAACATAATCGTAGGGTATGTCAGGACAAAGTCCATATGACAATGGATACTTTTTGGCCAAGAACCTTTCAATTTTCGAATCCGAGTCTTCACTAAATTCAATCATATTGTTTGTGTCTACACAGGGTTTGGATTTGTTTTGAGCACATCGTGAAATTAAACAGCCAGGCCTCTTATTCTTGTAATTAACATCGACGCTGCCCTTTAGTTTCTTCCCTTTGGGTTTTTTAACAATTTTCGTGCAACTCTTTGGTTGTGAATCCGTTTGAGTGTCTGTTTGGGTAGCATCAGGGTAGATCGAGGGTTCTAAATTAGAGACAGGATCATAGGGCAGGGGCGGTGGAGGAGAGGTGGTAGGTTTCACAAGGGTTTTTGTGATAACAGGCTTGTCAACCTGTCCCAACTCACTATTACCAAAGTCATTTCGTAACAGAAAAGCATCCCAACAATCGTTGTTTAATTGCAACTAATGCACAATGATAATCTTAATTAAACCATGATAGAACAAGCTAGAATCAGACTTCTACCTCCTAAACCGCTTTCCCATCTTGTACAGACTTCTAAGCAGAAAATAGGGTATGTTCAATGGGAAGTCAATGAAACTCATAAGAAATCGCAGGTGATAAAGGAAAACTAACGCAAATCTCCCTTCACACGTAATAAACTGTTTCACAATAGTTAACAGATCATGCCATCTAGGTTTTAAAGATGAGACAAGCATACCTCGGTCGCAACTAGTAATTTTCCTTGAGGTGAACAACAATGACCAGGGGACCTCTTCAACTTTTTCATTCTTGAACCATCTTTGCCCGACAGCTGGTAAACGCGTAGCTTGGAATAAAAATTCTTCAATCACTTCCAGTTGCACGTCACCTATCTTTGCTCTGCAACCGTCGAAGGTCAATGCGAACTCTTAGGCAACTCTCAGATTGAAACCCTTAAACTTTTCAATAAACAAACGCCAGTCGTTCCTTTCTAAGTCATCTCTGGTGTTGTCATACGATAACAAGGTTTGGATGCCATTGGGCTCAATCCTTACCACTGGAGCCATGGCAAACAAAAGGGAATCAACACCGAAATCGGAGGTAGGGTTTGATAAGAAAACACAGATTCATAGCCCCGAGTTTCCAGAAAACAATGCAATGACAATTCAAAATGGTAGGCAGAGACATTAATCACCATGCATGGGAATGAGATTGTGAAGCCTGAGGCCATACAGAGCAGTAATATCACGCTTTACTTCATATGCCACCTTGGCATATGAATACGTATAAGGATATAAACACTTGAAAACCATAGAACACACATTTATGACTTGATTACAAAGTAAATGTATCAATTAAGCATTGGATAATTAAAACTTTTATGAATCAAAAACCCCATTAATATTAATCGATTATTGATGAGTGGAGGTTTTTCACTTATGTAACCAAGGCACGTTTAGGACCAAGGGGTTTTAAATAAGGAAAACAATCATGTTCATAGCGAAATACGACAATTCGACAATAGACCGTATGAACAGTTATCCTTTGATCAAAAACCAAAACAAAGTGTGAATTCCAGCTGCGAGTTTTCATGCTTACAGTCATGAAAACAAAAAATCGAAAGGAAGGTATGTAAAAAGCGACAAGTGATAAGTTTCGTTTCTCATGACGAGTAATGAAAATTTAGAGACCCTGTGTAGGCAGCTTATAAACAATAGAAATTACATTATTGCTGCCAACAATGGCGACACGCTGGGAGAAGCAATTATCTCTGACACATGAACGAGTTCAGATTAGGATAACCAGAAAAAAACTTTGAGCCGAAAACAACCAAAAAACTATCTGAACATCGTAAACAATTATAATGCATTCCAGTTTCAGATTACGGTTAAAAAAGATGAAAACTGACAACAATCTTAACATAAGAGAGTCATGATATTAAAGTTAAAATCTTCAATACTATTGACAGGGCCGCTGCTGCCAGCAGGCATCCATAGCCTTGACAGGGATGTCATTTAACCCACTCTGATATATGTATCCTGCCAAGAAGTTCCAGATCAAAACGAAGGACATTTAAGGTAAAAAAGAATCCATATCTGAGAATTTTCATATACCTGACATTGCTTCGTTGCTAGTGGGCCTGTTCAGTACCTTGGCGAAGTTATATTGGCATCATGCATGCATTTACCCACTGCCAGTAGACCTTTTCAGTATCCAGGCGGGTTTACAAGCACTTCCCACAGCTCTTTGAAGATTTATTTAGTTTTAAAGATTTTTAATAGAGTGGGGTGACGCTGAAAATCCTGCTTTTTGAACACATCTTAGTAAATTGCAGACCTTGAAGAAATTTCTTCGCTATCCTTCATTAAGATCTGAAAATAGTTTGTTAATAAACCAACTTTCAAGAGCAGGGAGACATCTCTGAGTTATTCTCTTAAGGAACAGGGACAACGTAAAAAGAATTTTTATGGATGATCGTGAGTATCTTCAGTTGCAGATTGAAATCAAGTAACGCTTTTCGAACAATGAGTTATCTTTAACATGGCTGCAAATTCAGAAAAATATCACGATTGATGTTTAAATAGCTTTCAACAGTCATTTTTAGAGGGGAAATTTTTCTGTTCTCTTCGTCTGAGCTAGCCCATGATACAGGCATGTGTGTTTCAAAAAGAAAGACTAATAAGAATAAAGGAAAAATCAAAGCAAACCAACAAAGAAAAGCAAACAACAAACAAAACAAAAATATTTACACAGTGTACATGGAAGTGTCATCAGGCGAAGTATTTTTTTAGGGCTTGGCCATTCACCGGAAAGGTGTCTGGTTGTCCCTCTAAATTCTGTAATCGGAAGGAACTGGGACCTAATTTCTCAGCAATTAAGAATGGTCCCAACCACAAGTTCTGAAACTTTGTATGCTCTCCTTTTCCCTCATGAGGTTTGTCCCATTTTAGGACAAGGTCACCTACCTCAAAATTTATGTCAGAGGCAGAATTGGAATCAAACCAGTTTTTAGCAATGAGTTGATGTTGATCCAATTTCCGTTTTTCTTGAGCCCTCACTTCTTCTAATTTTAACAAAACATTAATTCGACTCTCCAAAGGGAGACAGTCCTCTTCCTGTACTTTATGTGCTAACTGCAGAGATGGAAGAAGGACATGTGGTGGAAGAATCACCTCTCTGCCATAAACGAGAAATAAAGGTGAGTTACCCACAGTAGTTTTAGGAGTTACTCTATCAGCCCAAATTGTGTTTAACAGTGCGTTATGCCAATTTTTATGGTTTTCGAAGACCATTCTCTTGACAATTTTGATTAGATTTTTATTAGTCGATTCTGCTAAACCATTGGCTTGGGCGTAATAGCTGGCAGAATAATTTAATTTAATTCCTTTTTCTGGAGCAAAATCACTCATTTCAAGAGACGAAAAATAAGAAGCATTATCAAATACCAGGCATTCAGGGATACCGAAACAAGTAATAATATTTGAATTCAAGAAAGATATTACCTAGCTGGTATTTACAGATTTTAATGGGGCAACCTCAGACCACCTGATGAAGTAATCTATGGCTGTTATGATATACTTATGTTGCTGCGAGAATGGCGGATTATATACTTATGTTGCTGCAAGAATGGCGGATTGATTGGGCCTATAATATCTAGACCCCACTGCTGAAAAGGGGAGTCTACTGAAATTGGTTGCAGAGGGAAAGTTGGTTTCTGTATCTGTCCGGATGCTTTTTGACAAATTACACACTTGCGACACAAAGCATGAGCATCTTTAAAAAGGGTATGCCAATAATAACCTGCTGTTAATACTTTATGGGCAGTGGTGTCTCCACCAAAATTCCACCAGCTTCTCCTGCATGCAATTCCAATAAGACTTTTTCTGCTTCATCTTTCTCAAGACAATGCATTAGTACTCCATCAAAATTTTGACGAAAAAAAATACCATTAATCAGCTGAAAAGAAGCAGATTTTAGTCTTAGTTCTCTCCTTTTTGTGGGATCAAGGTGATGGGGAGTTGATCCGTGTATAAGACAAAATTTTATGTCATCATACCAAGGACTGACAGGGTTTTGTGCACAGCAGATTTGATTTTAATAGTGATGTCCTGGATTTAACATATCATTTTCCTCTTGTTGTCCTGCAGCTGAATCAGCGACCAATTTGCATAACCCTTGGCCTCTTACAATTTGAGCTGGGGTGATTTTTATGTCATACTCTTGCAAGGATGTGACCCAGTTTGCTCTTTTTTCGCCTAGTTCTCTCTGTACTAACATATTTCTGACAGCCGAGTAAGGGACAATGATTTTCGTCCTTGATTTCAACATATAAGATCAGAAGTGATTTACTGCTTTGAAAATAGCATAGGCTTGCTGATCTACTGCTGGGTAATTAAGTTCCACCCCTTTGAAGGCTGAGCTCATAATGACAATTGGGACTTCGTTGTTTTCAACGTTCTTTTGAGTTATGACAGCAGCGTATGAACGGTCAGAGGCAAACGTGTAGAGGGTGAAATCTTGGGAAAATTCAGGGCTCATTAGAGAATGAGCGTCTATTATGGATTTTTTTATTGAATCAAAAGCCTGGCTTTCTAAAGGTCCCCAATGGTACTGTACATCCTTTTTTATTAGGTTTTGTAATGGTCTCACCATTTCTGAAAAGCTGGGGACGAATCTCCTAACAAAGTTTATATGTCCTAAGAAAGATTGCATAGACTTTTTTGACGAGGGGGGAGGCAGTTTCGAAATGACTTGAGTTCTTTCAGGGTCGATAATCATCCCTTCGCTCGATACAATGAATCCAAGGAGTTTACCTTGTTCTACTGCAAAGATAGATTTTTTAGGATTCAAATAAATGTCATACTTACGACATCGTTGTAGAACTGATCTTAAATGAGCTAGATGATCTTCTTTATTTTTCGAGAAGATAGTGATGTCATCCAGGTAAACTACGACAGAATGATTGATTAAGCCTCAGAAAGTGATGTCCATCACCCTCTGGAAAGTGGCACTGACGTTTATGAGTCCAAAGGGCATCTTTCTATAAGCGTAGGTTCCCCATGGAGTGTGGAAGGTGGTTTTGAGTTGGTCTGGAGGAGACATAAGGACTTGGTTGTACCCTGAAAAACCACCCAACAAGGATAATCTTTCAGAACCAGATACCTGTTGAAGGATCTGTTCCATGGGAGGGACAGGGTAGTTGTCTTTATCAGACACTCGGTTAAGATTTCAGAAATCGACACATAGTCGGATTTCACCACTCTTCTTTCGGATAGGGACAAGATTAGAGACCCATTCTGTGTGCCTAACTGGGAGAATTATCTTAGCATTCAGGAGTTTGTTTAATTCCTTCTTGACAGTTGGTTTGAGTTTTGGGTGCATTTTCCTTAACTTTTGTTGAAAAGGTTGGGTTTGGGGTTTCATAGGAATAACATGTTGTATGATGTTAGGATCAAAGGTTTTCAGGTCATCGTACGTCTAGGCAAAAAAATCTTTGAATTTCTTAAACAACTTAATAAACACTACTTTTTCTTGCTCAGAACACCCCACCCCTAAATTAATGCACTGTGGGTTGTCTTTAGTTCCCAAATTTACCTTTTCATGCGTCAAAGAGGAACTATTCGTTTTACAGTTCACTGATTTTCTGAACTTGTCGTGAAGATCATAAAATTTTTCTAATCTAACTACAGATTTTGGGATAGAGTTTACCATGTCTGATGAAGATTCTGGTGATCTTGGATCTGGTATTACCATAAAGTCACAAAGATTTTCGTCATGGGTTTCTTTGTTGATCATCGCGCCCTGGAAAGTTTCTTTCATATGCAGAAATCTTATAATCTGTTGATCGTCATCGAAGACTCTCCAATTCGTGATGTTGTCTGGGACGGACGGTCTGAACAATAGTTCGACGGAGAATGCATTTGGAGATAAGCCTTCTACAGGAAAAAGTTTTGAAGCGACGTTAGCTAACAAATCAGCTTCTGAATTATTCGATCTAGGAATAGAATTTATGTTAAATGCAGAAAACTTGTTCATCAAATTCCATACCTCAGTTTGATAGCTTTTAAGGTGCGGGGATAAACAGTGGATAGAATTTTTTACCTGTCTAACCACGATTTCCGAATCACCAAAGACAGTCAAATTTTGAATGTTCATATCTAATGCTTTTCTGAGGCCTTGCCAGAGTGCCTCATATTCTGCTGTGTTGTTTGTACATTCGAATTCTAACCGGCAAGCAATCAGAGTCTTATTACCTGTTGGATCGATGAGCACGCAACCTACACCAACTCCTTCCTTGTATTTTGACCCATCAAAGTAAAGAGACCATATTTGATTGTCGTCGGTTGCATGTGACCACTGGGCAGAGGCTGTTGGCTGCATATATGTCAAAATTTCAGACTGTTGTTCCGGGTTAGTGATGGTGGAAGTTTTAGCCATGAAATTGCCGAAAAAAGTATCCATCCCCTGTATTTCGGGCAAATTGGCAGAAGGAGTGAATGGTTCATTGGGATCATTTAAATCAGTCACCATGAATTTCAGATAACGTTCACGATTTACCTTGATTCTGTTGGGCTTTCCATTCTCGGGCAGCCACATGTGAGACCAATCCGTCGCAAAATAGCCATGTAATTGTTCTGACCAGTCTCTACTTAAAAACAAACCATAAACTTCTAGGATATCTACAACAATAACATCAATCACTTGATGAAATTTAGAATTAGATGACAATCTTATAAGCACATTTCTTAATTCGCCTATAACTTTAACACTAGTTCGATCAAGCTGGATAATCTTCAAGCTGGATGGTTGAACTTCGGCATTAATCTTTTGACAAACAGACCAAGGCATTATGTTAGATGACGCGCCTAAATCTACCATACAGTTGTGTACATTCCTATTGAAAATTTCAAAAGTTAACAAAAATGGAGGGACATTTCTGCAAGTATTAATAGTGGAAGCTTGTTGCTTTTTACTCGCAGTCTCTAAAACTGGTTTATCTACATTTGTTACATTATTTGCAGGAAGGTCTCTTTTATCGTGAGACTCGGATGTGGTTTTGGCAGAGGCCTTCTGAGGAACTTTGAGGTTGTTTTGAATACCTTTGTTACTGCTCGGATTACCATTTTTGTTGTTCTCTGCAATATTTTGTAGCATTTTTTGCAGAAGAAAAGGGAATTTTAATAATTCATAAACATAAATGTTAGCCCTAAGATTCTTTAAATATTCAACCAAATCATAATCTAAACTTGGGTTTACTGAATTCTGTTTAGTCTTAGTTGATTTAGACTGTTTTGGAGGCAAAGTTGTAGTGATTTCGGAAGAAGGCTTATTTGTTGTCTTGCTCCTAGTATTGTAAGGATGCACTGTTTCGAAATTAGCTTGAAAAATGCTATCCGAAAAATGTCGAAAAATGTTCGGAGAGGATTCATCTTCTTCTATTGTCTCTTGTTCAGCTACTTCTTCAGGAATCTTGGGAGGCATCAAGTTATCATGTGCTTCTAGAATCGTTTGAATAGCAAATTGTAGGCTTTCTAGATTTAGGCCTTCAATATTTGAATTAGGTCGGTTGGTGGGAAAAGGCTTCCTAAAAGGGGGTTTATAAGGCCCTTTGCTCGAAGAAGATTATTCAGCCGTCCTTTTCAAATCTATAACTTGGTTGGACAGTTTTTGAATGACTTTATGTAAGTTTTCTAAATCTGAGCTTTCAGGTTGAGCTTTGTTTTGGGAAGGTCTAGGGAGGATTTCAATTTTCTTTTTGGATGATGAACTAGTCTCTGTCTCATTGCTAGTAGTGTATTTTAAACTAAGAATGTCTTTCTCGATCTGACTGGCCTCTTCGAAGTCTTCTAACAGTGTAGCTTTCTTGGATCTCTTTACCCAAATGGCTATGTTTTGATGTAAGGCTTTCGTATAATATGCGATAATAAGATTCTCAGCAGGCATCGAATCTGTGGGGATTCGGTTCTTTAGTGTCAAGAACCTTTGATTAAAGTCTTTGATCTTTTCTTTGGGGTTCATTCTTAAACTAGAAAGATCCATGACTAGAACTTCAGGAGACTTGTCGTCTCCGAACTTCTCAAGGAAACAGGAGTCAAATTTCTCCCATGACACGATGGTGTGGGGCTGTTGGGAAAAGTACCAGGTAGAGGCATTGCCCTCAAAGGTGTAGGGAAACAATCTATAGACTACGTTTTCATGCTCAACACTATGGAGTCTAATGGCTAACATAAACTTTTTGATGTGATCTTCAGCGATTTGTTTGGAGTTCGGGTCAAATTTAGGGAGCCACTTCTCCGGGTGCTTTGGTAAAGGATGCTAAGGCCCAAGTATGGCCACTACATCTTGGTCGAGCCAGGGTCTAGTGAGATTGTTCGGGTTGGCCATAGGTGTGGGTGGTTTCGAAGGCTGAGAGGAGGAACTACCTTCGTCAGAGGATTCCTCTCCAGAAGAAGAAGGAGATGAAAGAGGTGGTGGTGGTGGTATACCAGATCCTCCTACTGCAGTAGTGAGGATTGGATCTATAGGGTTTAAAGTAAGGTCAGTGCCTCCAAGTTGTTCTTTGATACCAGAGAAGTCTAATGGTTGGTTCAAAGGTCGATTTGGTTGTCTTATACGAGCTAAAGCACTGTGCGTTCTTATGAGAGATTGTTGAATAATCTCTTGTATGTCACAACCTGTAGGATTTGGAGTTACCGGTTCAACTGTGATCCGTAGATCGTCGTTTGATGTGGTTGTTGTTTGAGGGACAATGTTGTCGTCTGAATGAATTCTAGTCACTATAGGTGAGTGGGTAGGTGGTGGAGGAGTCTTACGACCTCCTCGTGCCATTAATAGTTTTCAGGCCCTCCTTCTAGCCCCATTTGTTGACAGGCGAAATTGACCGCTCGTCAACTGGAGGAGTGAATCCGGTTCGAGGTTTTCTACTTAACCCAAGTTGTTTAGATTAATCCACTTCGACGGGTTTAGTGGTTCTGTTGGCCGATCTAAGTCCTAAAGAAAACGAAAAACAAAATTAAAGGAAATGTAATAACTTTGATTAATAGTAATCGTTGAAAAGTATATATAGATCTAATATATATTTACAGTTTACTAACTAATATTTATAAAATATCTATACTTATTATATGTACAATATATACAAATGATTTTATTTCTAATATATATATATATAACATTTACAAAATACGAATTTTATTCTAAATCCGCGAAAATCGAATATAAATTGATTTTTTAAACAACAACAAAGCTATTTTTCAATCTTTTTGATTTATTTTCTTATAATGTTTATAACCAAGAAATGGAATATCAAACTGTCTAATTGAAAACAGAAATCACAAATAATAGAAAATGTTTTAGCTACAAGAAGTTTATGTATTCATTAAACTAATGAAATTAAACTAACAAACTGACCTGTTATCGCACCCAATATTTGTTCAATGTGCAGCATCCAATCTCCTTGTCTGATGAAGTAAACCTGCAACAGAACCTACAATTGCTTCTCATAAATGTGAAGCAACAATAATGGAATTCAAATGATAAAACATATAAGAGATGCGATCACAACAATCTCATAATTTCACAAGCAACCACATTAAGATAAATCCTGTTGTGAGAACTTGTATAAATGTTCAACAAATGATGAAGGTAAATATCTTAATCTAAGTGTGAACAAAATGATTGATGTGTGTTAAATCTGGAACATAAAACATGGATAACATGTAAATTTTAATCATGCCAACTTGTAGTAAACCATGACAGCGAAAGCAATCACAATTTAATTGCAAATTGAAGCAATCATAACTTGAATAAAACCATAATATGGAAAAGCTAAAGCTGTAACCAGTATTATTTCATTCAAGTCTGTAAATGAAAAATCCATAGTCTTGCCCCAGGCAGAGATGATTTTAAGTTTACAAAATAACATGCTTATATAGGTTCCAGGAACAAAATGTTTCTTGTTGATAACATCAAATCTGTTCAAAAATGTGCGAGATGCAACCTCCCAGATTTTACTTGATATCAAAAAACTAACAGCCTAATGTATTTACTAAAAATATAAAGATGGTATGGTTGGGAGATCCCAACAGTGCTTCATATCTCTTTGAAAATCATGAGTTCCTGAAAACAAATAAAAATAAGAAGATTTTAGATGTATTTTCAATTATCAAAACAAGCAATTCAAATTTTTCTAACTAGCTACAGAATCTTACGATTCTGTAGATAGTTATAATTATAACTAGAATCATATTTTATTCAATCAAACAAAACAAATTGAAGAGTAATCTATTCAAACAAATCGAGTATGCTAAATTGAGAATGACAAAATCATACTAAACTTTGAAAAAGATCATACCTCAAATCATGGGATTAAAACAAATCAAGTAATCTTGGAATTTACTATTGTTGTCACTGCCACTACATTCTTAAAAATGATAGACCCTGTCATTTTTAGGTGTTTTCCCTTTGCTTGAGCTATGGATTGGAGCCTATTGTTCTCATTTGTCAACGAATCCACCTAGTCTTTCAAAGATTTAAGCTGGGACTGTAGTAAAGGCACATCCTTATAATACCTGTCGATCCAGGATCGACATTCATTACACTGTGGCTGTAGAGACTGTGCATTGGCACTGATATCATTAATGATTGGAGCATCGTCCATGTGAAAGGTAGGTTTGTCATAGAGTTTGATGCGAGGAAAATCAGGATCGTCCTTTAGACATGGTGGCAGGTTGGTAACATAATCGTAGGGTCTGTCAGGACAAAGTCCATATGACAATGGATACTCTTCGGCCAAGAACCTTTCAATTTCCGAATCTGAGTCTTCACTTAATTCAATCGTATTGTTTGTGTTTACATAGGGTTTGGATTTGTTTCGAGCACATCGTGAAATTAAACGGCCAGGCCTCTTATTCATGTAATTAGCATCGATGTTGCCCTTTAGTTTCTTCCCTGTGGGTTTTTTAACAATTTCCGTGCAACTCTTTGGGTGCGAATCTGGTTGCGTGTCTGTTTGGGTAGCATCATGGTAGGTCGAGGGTTCTAAATTAGAGATAGGATCACAGGGCAGGGGATGTGGAGGAGAGGTGGTAGGTTTCACAAGGGTTTCTGTGATAACAGGCTTGTCAACCTGTCCCAACTCACTATTACCAAAGCCATTTTGTAACACAAAAGAATCCCAACAATCGTTGTTTAATTGCAACTGATGCACAATGATAATCTTAATTAAACCATGATGGAACAAGCTAGAATCAGAATTCTGCCTCCTAAACCGCTTTCCCATCTTGTACAGACTTCTAAGCAAAAAATAGTGTATGTTCAACGAGAAGTCAATGAAACTCATAAGCAATCGCAGGTGATACAGGAAAACTAACCCAAATCTCCCTTCACACATAATAAACTGTTTCACAATAGCTAACAGATCATGCCATCTAGGTTTTAAAGATGAGACAGGCATACCTCGGTCGCAACTGGTAATTTTCCTTGAGGTGAACAACAATGACCAGGGGACCTCTTCAACTTTTGCGTTCTTGAACCATCTTTGCCCGACAGTTGGTAAACCTGTAGCTTGGCTTAATAATTCTTTAGTCACCTCCAGTTGCACATCACCTATCTTTGCTCTACAACCGTCGAAGGTCAATGCGAACTCTTGGGCAACTCTCAGATTGAAACCCTTAAACTTTTCAATAAACAAACACCAACCATTCCTTTCTAAGTCGTTTATGGTGTTTTCATACGATAACAAGGTTTGGATGCCATTGGGCTCAATCCTTACCACTGGAGCCATGGAGAACAAAAGGGAATCAACATCGAAATTGGAGGTAGGGTTTGATAAGAAAACACATAGTCATAGCCCCGAGTTTCCACAAAACAATGCAATGACAGTTCAAAATGGTAGGCAGAGGTGTTAATCACCATGCGTGGGAATGAGACCGTGAAGCCCGAGGCCATATAGAGAAGCAATATCACGCTGTACTTCATATGACACCTTGGCATATGAGTACGTATAAGGATGTAAACACTTGAAAACCATAGAATGCACGTTTATGACTTGATTACAAAGTAAATGTATCAATTAAGCATTGGATAATTAAAAGTTTTATGAATCAAAAACCCCATTAATATTAATCGATTATTGATGGGTGGAGGTTTTTCACTTATGTAACCAAGGCACGTTTAGGACCAAGGGGTTATAAACAAGGAAAACAATCATGTTCATAGCGAAATACGACAACTCAACAATAGACCGTATGAACAGTTATCCTTTGATAAAAAATCGAAACAAAGTGTGAATTCTAGCTACGAGTTTTCATGCTTACAGTCATGAAAACAAAAAATCGAAAGGAAGGTATGTAAAAAGCGACAAGTGATAAGTGTCGTTGCTCATGACGAGTAATGAAAATTTAGAGACCATGTGTAGGCAACTTATAAACAATAGAAATTACATTATTGTTTCCAACACTGAGATGATAAAATATCCTTTGTGAACAAGGAAACAATCCCACTCTATTTCATAGCTTTGTTAAAAACGGTGTAGAACTAATGTGTTGACTGTGTAGACTAACACCATTGATTAAAACAGGTTTGATGAACAAGGATCTTACAAACCATGAATCAATCAAAACAAATCCTTAAAGCTAAACCATATTGCAAGTATATAGAGTTTTTAATGAGTATAATATATGAGGTACACAATAAATCTAAATTATAGATGTAGTTATTCACTAATTATGTATAAAGAAAATAAACATGTTTTGTAATGGGTAAAAGACAGAAGTTGGAAATCATGTCAATGGTGGCCAATTAACACCTTGAATTTTATGTCAACAGACTTGTAAAGTGGCATATGGCAAATTGGTTCGAGAATGTTATTGCCAGGTGAAGATGTTATAAAGGCATGCTAATCTAGATTCATGTGGCCATTGGAGGACTTTTGTTGAGCACGAATTGGACAAGGAGCTCTCTATTAAGAAGTGATAAGTTTTCATACACCGACTGGGATAGTGTTAACCAGCGTGTGCTAATTGTGTTCAACGATATTTTACTTTTAATTGTTGATTCGTCCTTGAAGCTTCTCTTAACGTCATCGGATCTAGTGGATCTAGTGATAAGTGTTCAAAGGCCATAGAAGCTGCAATCCTTATAAGCCCCATACGAGGATTATGAAAACTGATAGACAACCTTTTTTTCCCTTCTTTTTCTTCCTTAATTTAATTTAAGTAACAAATTGATTGGAGATTTATGGAGATTATAACAACACTAATTACTGCAACATCAACATCCAATGAAATCAAAAGGTTTCAAGTTACCAAAATCATGACTCCTTTCTCTTTTGTAAAAGAGAAACCAAGCAAAGAGACTAGTAGCAAAGAGGTTGTGTCATCTGGCTAGACTTTTCATTCTATTTAAGCAACCCATACCACTCAAGAAGCCTAGTTTTTGCACAATAATGATGTGACCTTACTAGCTAGGTGTGAAAATAAACTACTTGTATAGCCAGACTATGTCTAACTGATCCAAACTTAAGCCAAACACCTTCAGCCACACAAAATGCCAAAGTTCTTATTTCACCATAGGCGATGTTGTGGAATTTCCACCTGTGGCAGAGCCAATGGTCTCCCCTCAAAGACAAGCACACAAAAGCTAAAGAAAATAACTACTTGAACTAGGAGGAAATAGGGATAGAAAAGAGAAAATAAAGTGCACCTTGTTCTCCCGTCTGATGTCGATCCCCTCTCCAATTCGTTGAAGATCTCTCGATCTTCTATTGGAACTATCTTGTAAGATAGATACAAAAGAAAGGGATGCAATGAAAGTAGTTATACAATCTACATCATGTGCATATTATATGTCATATTCAAGGTAAGCATAGATATTAACATACATTGAAGACAAAATATGAGGGAAAACAAACTCTTTTATTACTAGCAAGTGGAAAAGGTAAGTTACAACCCTATCTAGCCTTTAGGCACGGTCTTGAAGCCAACTATCTAGATTCCTCCATAAATCCTCAAGAATCAACTCAACCAATATAATCTTCCTTCAATGACTCAGATAGAGATAAGGAGACACTCTATAGTCATATAACATGAGAAAGAAGTGTTGGAAAATGCGTTTCCAGACTAAATGGGATGTTTCTCAGACAATTATAGGGAAGGAAGGCTTGCTAGATGTTGGCAGCATAACTTTGCATAAAAGGACTTGACCCCTCCTTAGCCCTCAATGATTGTTTTATATCTTCCCCCGTATGTTTGGGGAGTTGGATTTCGTTAAGTACGAGCAAGGGTCATTGGGAAACGAGTCCAACTGAAAAACCTACCCGAAAACACATAATTGTTTTATTTTTCACAAATTTTGAGGGCATCTACGGGTTGCAGTGTGGAAAATAGCAGATGTATGTGTGTTTCACTAGGGAAGCCCATGGATATCCTCTTAGGGCATGTTTTTAAAGTGATTTTTGAGAGGTCCTTTGGGGGGAAAGTCTAGCAAGCATTAGGAAAGGGTTAGGCCATGGCA
The DNA here is from genome assembly GCA_032191745.1 of Picea mariana. NCBI lineage: Eukaryota > Viridiplantae > Streptophyta > Pinopsida > Pinales > Pinaceae > Picea > Picea mariana. Next base: position 86,101 of record JASDQU010308146.1, read on the forward strand.
CAAAAACATAGGTGTGGAATTTTGTGCTATAAAAGATGCCCCCTAATGTGTTAGGTCAAAAGGGAAAAATAATGGTCGGAATACATTATGAACTCTAAGAGGCGAGGATGCATCAAAGAATCCATGGAATTTCCCTAACAAATGATCCAAAAACAATAACCGTCAACAAATATCAAGCAAGAGTTTTGTTTCACAAGCTAGGCATACCCATGCTTAGGAGTGATATAAACATGGCCGCCAAAGCAAGTACATTATAAATCCATGGAATATGTAAAATATAGCTAGAGTCCATGGCCACAGACAGTACACAGTGGATCCATGTGATATAAATGAGGTAGCAAGCATGGCCATGAAGAATACACACTAGATCTATGTTAAAGTAGATCATAGCCACGAATAGATACATAGTGGAGATATGTCTCAAAATCAATAACAGAGGATAATTGGGACCAAAGAAACAAACAATTTGATCCTCAATGAGTACCAGTCTAAGAGCTGGCACCATATGAGTTGGGAAGGAGAACAAAAGATGTGGTGCTCATGCTTCACCCAAAGTCTTCACTACGATCCGTCATGGTACAAGTCTACACTATGTGAATAAATGAGTCGAAGTCGAACATAGTGAGACATCGTTTGGTTACTGGCCATTGAGGTATACTGTTAACAAACACGATACAACCCATCGATAATGATAATGGGAGTCAAGGTACCATGGTACTATCTAACAAGTGTGAATGAATGAGTTGGTGTCGAACACCTTGTAGAAACTATCGAGCAAGGGACATTGATGTATTCCCATTGTCAATAGCAAGGGAACCTTCCACTGATAACTGTAAGCCCCAAGGTACCAAATATAACTCTAGATCCCTCTCCCAAAGCAAGATGTGTCGAATTCAATGGGAGGGAACCTGTTGGAAGGAAGACATTAAGGCATCCTCCATCATCTAGCACGAGGGGTGGCAGAAGGCCAAATATTTGGAAGATATCAGATGAAGAGATCGATACTCGTGATGATGAGACTGACTTGGGAAGGCCGACTTGCAAGGTCAAAGGATAACTGCAAAATGGCCGACATAAGTTGAAAAATTTTCCTTGAACATAAGCACAACACATTATGTGACTTGGGAAGCATGCCTATAAGCTGGGATACATTTGTGATGTAGAAGGCATCAACAAATGCTCCATATAGTTGGAAGAATAACCAACTAGGGGAGAAAAATCTCAAAACGAGAAAAAGTCTCCTAAAGCCATACTAAACCCAAAACGATGAGATATTGACTCAAGATTGTGTTGTGTTCAAGGGCGACAAGACTGTTTCCAATAAAAGAGATATATGTTTTCCCATTCTTTTTTATTTTTTTTTTTAATTTTTTTTTTCTTTCTCATATTATTAAAGCCCAAAAAAGAGTAAAAGAGTGCTATAGTACAGTGGAGGAAACGAGTCTCCATAGACTAGAGTATAACTTTTGTGTAATTAGTCTATTCAATCTAAAAAAGGGGTAAACTTGTGTTGAACAAACATTCATTCAAGACCGTTTAAAGAGTGTAAAATGAACAAGGTCACACAACAATATTTTCGATTTTAAGGAGTTTGAAAAGAACTTAACTATGGACTCAATAATGTTGTTGTGGGCAACATATAAGGGAGGGAGTCCCATAGGTAATGGAAAGAACAAGAGTGAGTAAGAAGCATGAAGTTCGAACACAAACTCATGGATAGACTAAATAGGACTCCCAAGCCTTAGAAAACTTGTAGGGTGAGTGCCAAAATACAAAGGGATTCTAAACTAGGACGCCCATGGAAGGTAGGCTCTACCACATGAATTACAACACTTCCAAACAACAAAGAAGGTTTTGTGTCAAAACTCAGTGGGATCGATCCTCAGGCCAAATGAATCAAGAAACAAACAATGAAAAAATGCATGGAGGGGAAAACCTAACCTATATGCCAGTTTTGAAAACATTACCTGTCAGAATGGATCGACATGGATGAAAAGGTAGAAAATAAAAACGTCTCCAAATTTATGTATATAAGACCAAAAAAACTTAACCAGAAGTTAATAAGTCCAATCTAGAAACCTTTTATAAAATCAAGTATTAAGGGATACAGAACTTGAAAACAAGAAACGCTAAAAACACAATATGTACAGAGGAATGTAGAGCCTTGTGGCTTATGCATAGTAGTGCTTTAGGTAGAGCCCATTGCTAGGCTCAAGACAAGGGTTTCGTTGGTAACCAACCAGTAATGCTTCCAGTTCAGGAGGAGGTCGAAGATCCATAATCATAGCTTCAAGGATGGACTCATCTGAAGGCAATTCAAAATCCATGAAATCGGGGCTCAAAATCTCACAAATACTAGGTCTCAAGGTCTTACAAACAACAAGATCAGACTCAAGAGGAAATTCCATATTACTTGGGCCAATAGGGGGAAGAAATGGCTCCCATGGCCCCATCGGATAAAACACTTGATCAATTGGAAAGACCTTGTCTCAAGAAGGTGAACATAACTGTAAAGGATCATTCTCATGAGCAATTGAACACCGAGGATAAGGCACCACATAATTCACTCATGGCGGGGAAGAGTCTACTTAAACACTAGGAACATACAAAGGGGAAACTTGAGGTAAAGTTGAAACAAGATGGTGATTATCAAATGAAAGATGATCAATAGTGACAATAATTCCATTGTGAGGGAAATGCATCACACGAAAGAGTGTATACACCACAACATTCATCGCATACACATAATCACGCACTAGAATAAAATTTAAGTCTAAAGGGCCTATGTAATGTTACCAAGCCACATTTTTCGCTTGGAACACTAACTGACCACTGATTTGTTTGTTTGTGTATGTTTGTTTGCGGGTTGGCCTTTTAAGTTTTTGCCTCAGGGTTTATAGTTCAATTATTAAGTTTAGATCTGAAGACAATCAATGAAGATACAAGATAACACAAGATATGGAATCAACAGCAAGATCTGACCTTTATTGGTGTAATAAGAAAGAACCTGATACAAGAAGGATGCAGATCTGGAATAACCTCAGATAGCCCCAATAAACAAGCTATGAACTACTACAAAATGCTCCCAGCAAGAATATGGAAGCCCCCAAGGATGGATATACAATGAAGATCAATACAAGAAGAATCCAGGGTCAAGTCCAAACCCCCCTGGCTGCTGGTACGCTCCCTTGGATAGATGTGAAGACCTAGTGTTTTGGCCTAGCTGAAGAAGACCTCCAAATAACACCAAACTCCACCAAAAGACAGATCGAGAAAAATATAATCCCTCCTTGAAATCTCAAACTCTGATGCCAAGATCTGTTCCTCCAATCTGTTGAATCCTCAATCAAGATTGCACCCTCCTAAAGATTGTCAAGCTCAATATTTTGGCCCTAATGATTGAACCATCCAAATACCCTGAAACTTCGTATAAAGGTAGATCAGCCCACTGCAAGGCACTAGGTGAATTCTCAGGAATAGATATGAAGTATAACCCTTCCAAACTGAGCAGATCTGAATCTCAATATCGCCCCCCTTCTCTCCAAATTGACTCAATGCTCCAATAAATCAACTAGTAGGATTAACCCTCTTCAAAAGCACTAGAATGATATATCAAGGGCCTGTAAATAAAACCCAAGTGCCCAAATCTCCAAAATCCTTCTCAAACCTTTGGATCGAACTCCTCTCTAAAGAATCGTATGCCCCCCTACTAGAAACCCTCAAGGGTACAACCTATTGCTCTCCTGGATGAGTGATGGAGCCTGTGAATATTGTAGAATGGTGTGGGAGGAGTATTGCATCCTCGAGACCAAGCTTGGAACAAGGTGAGTGGAATATTTCACCACTGAGTTGTTCTCTAGGGTTGGTATTCTCAAAACCCTAAAAACTATGTGCTCAAGAGCCCAATAGCCAAATGCATAATAATCCAAGATGAGTGATAGTTGCACCCTAGTATTCCCTTTATACCCCATTCTAATCTTCTGTTGAGTTAAGTTAACCCTTAGGTTTAGCTCCTAACTCAACCTCAAGCACTCTATTCTGCCAGTGAGTTAATTTTTACTTTTTCAAGTCAACTTTAAATTATAACATTAGGTTTAGCTGAATTTTCCCCAAAATGCATGAGACTGTAGTCTAGTGGGGATGACTAGACTATTGAGTCTCTCCAAACCTCTTCATAAAGAGGTGGGGGACATTACAGTCTCCCCTACTATAAATTGCTTTCCCACAAGCAATTTTGAGCATGTCTCACTTGTTCACTCTCCCACGTGGCATCCTCAATAGGCAGATCCTTCCACTTGACTAAGTATTCCCTGATGCTTCTCCTCTAAAGTTTCTTCTCCCGAACCTCCAGTATTTCCTACGACATTAGTACCAATTGTCCCTCTTCATATAAGGGTGGCAGTACATCTAGTGGCGTGATGTGTTGGCCAATGGCCCTCTTCAAGCATGACACATGCAAGACCTTGTGAATTATGTTGCCCGGTGGAATCTTAAGCTCATAAGCCATGACCCATACCTTTCTGTTGATCATGTAGGGTCCAAAAAACTGGGGTTTGATATTTTATGCTCCGCTTCTTTTGATAGAAGCATGCATGTATGGTTGGAGCCTTAAGTAGACTAAGTCACCAACCTCAAATGTGCACTCTACCTTGTGCTTGTCCGCCTGGACCTTCTGCTAATTCAGTGCCCATTACAGATGATCCTTCAATTCCTTGAGTATGTCTTGGCTCTGTTGTACCAATCCTATACCATCGGAGCTCTACTATCACCAAAGGAAATTTCTACAAAGGAGAGAGGGTCATAACTGTACAAATCCCTGAATGGAGTCATACCAGTGGACATGTGATAGGTGGTGTTGTAACAGTATTCCCCTAGGTGTAGCCACCTAACCCATACCTTCTGCCACCCTACCACATAATTTATGAGGTATCCTTCCACCCACTTGTCAACTATTTTGGTCTTCCCATCAGTATGAGGGTCATACCGAGTGCTAGGGGTCAAGGCTACCAACCAACTTGAATAGATCCTGCCAAAGAGTGCTCATGAATCAGCTATCCCTGTCACTAACAATGGTCTTGGGAAATCGTGCAGCCTGAAGACCTCCCTGAAGAACAAATCTGCAACCTGTGTTCCACTGAAGTCTGTGGCAATGGAGAAGAAGTGTGCAAACTTAGTTAACCTGTCCACCACCATAAAAATACAGTCTTTCCCCCATGCCCTCGACAATCCTGTGATGAAGTCCATGGAGATACTTTCCCATTTGTGCTTTGGAATGGGTAAAGTTTGTAACGGTCCCACGGGATGGGTATGCTCATCCTTGTTCTCTTGGAAAGTAGTGCACTCTTTGATGTGTCTTACTACATCTTCTTTGAGACCCCTCCATGAGAATTGTTCTCTCACCTGTCTATATGCTCTGGCAATGCCTTGGTGCCCTGCCATCGGTGAGTCATGACATGCCTGTAGTATCTTGGCCTTGAAGGCTGACTCAGGGACCAAGAAAATTCGTCCCTTATAGTAGCTAATGTTATCTATGACTCTGAAGTTGTCATCATGTATTTTCCCATCCATCAACTGACAAGCGAATTGGTTCTTGGAGTATTCTACCAAGAGGTGGGCCTTCCAGTCAACCGAGATCTCGATCATGGCATAAATTGATGGCCTCCTGGATAATTTATCTGCCACTATGTTGTTCTTCCCTTTGAAAAATTCAATATCAAATTCATAAGCTTTTATCTTGCTGACCCACTTCTACTGCCTCTCATTTAAGTCCTTTTGTTCCAAGAAGTACTTAAGGTTGTTGTGATCTGATTTCACCACGAATCTTGCACCTACCAAGTATTTCCTGAATTTGGCCAAGGCATGCATGATAGCTAGCATCTCTTTATCATAGATGGTGTAAATAAGCTCAGGGCCCCTCAATTTTTGGCTCTCATAGGAAAGGGGATGCCTATCCTGCATCAGTATGGCTCTAATTCCCTCTTCGGAGGCATCACTCTCTATTGTGAAGGGTTGGCCGAAATCTGGCAAGGCTAATACTGGGCATGTGCTCATTACTTTTTTCATCTTATCAAATGTAGATTATTCTTCTTCACTCCACCTGAAAGCTCCTTTCTTAGTAAAATCGGTCAAGGGTGCACAAAGTTGGGAGAACCCCTTGACGAATCTCCTATAATAACTACAAATACCAAGAAATCCCCTCAACTTTGTAAGAGTCTTAGGTGTATGCCAGTCAACTATTGCTTGGATCTTTTATTGGTGTACATGTACCCCTTTAACTCCAATGATGTGCCCCAAGCAGAGAACTTATGTCATCCCAAATTTACATTTGGACTCCTTGGCATACAAGGATTGGTCCTCCATGATTACTAAAATCTGTTCCACATGTTGAATATTCTCCTCCCAAGTCTTTCTATAGATCAACAAGTCATCAAAAAACACAAGAAAATGTTTTCTCAACTGCTTGTTGAAGATGTGATTCATGCATGACTGAAATGTGGCTGGCACATTGGTCAGTCCAAATGGCATCGCTAGGAATTAATAGTGTCCATATTGACACCTGAATGCAATTTTGGGGATGTCCTCCTCCCTCATTTTGATCTGATGATAACCAGATCGCAAGTCAATCTTGTGAAGAAAACAACCCCATGAAGCTCATCCAATATCTCATCAATCCTTGGAATGGGATACCTGTTTTCAATAGTCTTCTTGTTTGGTGCCTCGAAATAAATGCACATGCGCATGGTTCCATCCTTCTTCTTGACTAGTACCACTGAAGATACAAAAGGACTGGAACTAGGTCTAATGTGACCCATATCTAATAGTTCCTTGATGTCCTTTTCTATCTTGTATTTATACTTATTTGGGTGCATGTAGGGAGTGGTGATGACTCACTTTGGCCCCTCTTCTAGCTCTATGATGTGCTCAAATCCCCTATCTGGTGGCACTCCTAGTGGAATGGGTCCAAACACCTTACTGTGTTTTTCAATGATCCTATGAATCTCTGGGGCGTAGTGAACCTTCCCCTTCTTGTCCACACGTGCCGAAATCTTGCACTCATCAGAATATACAATCTCCTCTCTGCTGAAAATGGCCTCCATATGCTTTGTTGTAACTACTCTGGCTGTGTTTCCTGACATGCCTCTGAGAACTACCTTTCTCCCACTCTCCTCTGTGAAAGACATTTCCATAATCTTGTAGTTGGTGGTGATAGGTCCCAACATACTGATCCACTGAACTCCAAGAATTATATTTGTATCAGGAAGGTCCATCACATAAAAGTCTTGTGCTAAGTCATGCCTATCCAGTGTAAGCTTCATCCCTGGGATGTACATGTTACAAGGCATGGTGCTTCCTCTTGCTACCTCCACCTTGAATCCCTCAAACTCAAATGTGGGTATGTGCCTCCTCTGTAGCAGTGTTGATTCAATGAAATTGTGCGAAGCACCCCAATTAATGAGCATCGAAACTTTCTACCCCTGTAATACCCCTCTCATCCTGAAGATGTTGAACTTGGGTACCCCACTGATGGATTCCAATGTAGCCTTCTCCTCTGTTGCACTTTCATGACCTATAGCCTCCTCTTATATAGTTTCGATGGTGTCTTCCTCTATGTTCTGGATGTGGTCGAAATCCTCATCTTCCTCATTATCAAATGTCACCTCAATGTAATGAGCCTTGCCATGGCCCATACACTTGTGAGATGGGTCCCATGGTTCTTTTCATGTGTAGCATAGATGCTTTCTTCTCAATTCTCTTCTAGTGTTCTCATCCATCCTACCTCTTCCCCTATCAAACCCCCATGGGTCTCTTCCTCTTGGGTTCATTGGAGGTCATTGGTCTCTTCCTCTGGTGTTTAGAGGTGTTCTATGAATAAATTTAGATTTTGTTGTTGGGCCTAGATCTCTCGTCCTTCATATAGAATCCTGCAAGTTGGTAGGCTTGAAAGCCTTAACCCAACCCTTTAAGGGTTCCATCAACCCCTCTGTGAAAAGCATCAGGAGTCTAGACTATGACACATCATGTACCATGACTACTAGCCTCTGGAATGCCTCAATATACACCTATGATGATCCTATCTGTCTAAGTTGGGTGAGTTCCCTGAAAGGTAGCTCTAGATCCCCTTGGTCAAACCTGTCAATAAGGTTTTGTGTGAACTCTGTGTAGGATACTATCTGATTGTGGCCAAGTGTAGTCAACCCATGGTACCACCAATCATGTTCTTTACCCTCCAAGTACATGGTGGAAAACTTGATGGAATCCATCTCTCTCATGGGGTTGAGTTGCAGGTAAGTATCAAGTTTCTGCACCCAGCCTATGAAGTTGTCTTGGTCGAGCCATCAAAGTATGGGATCTCCATTTTTCTAGCCCTACACTCTAGCTCATAATTGTTCCTGTGGTATGTCTTGGGTTTGCTTCTAAATTTCAATCCAAAAAACTGATCCAATGTGATTTTTCTTTGGACCGGTGGGCTGAGCGAGTTGTACTCCCTAACATACTGATCAAACTGATCCTCAAAATCATTTGGGTGGTTGGGTTGTGACTGTTCATCCACAAATGAAGGCAAGTACGGTCTAGGAGTGGTCCTGCTACCTCTCTGTCCTTGTGATAATCCCCCTCCATGGCTTCCCTCAGAGTGATGATAGGGAACATATTCCTGTTGATGTCTATTCCCGCCATGAGATCCACTAGTTTCCCTATTGGCATAAGATTATGGGCCTTTTCCCTTATGAGTAATCTCCATCAAGAGTTGTGATATCCTCTGTTGTCTTTCACTTACCTTCCTCAAGGTCTCTAATATTTTGGCATGTCCCCTACATGTTGTCTCCTGGCTCTTCTACAGGTGACACTAATGCATTTGGGTCAAATTCTGATGGTGCGTTTGACGCAATTGCCACTTTATATTTTCAGGAGAACGACAAACAACGGACCCCCTTAAACGTCGTTTCACATGACATTGTTTTTCCGACGACATAGACTTTGTCTTTATTGCGACGTTTCATGTGAACAAGTGTCATCCCGAATTTGACTGTCCAACCCCCATATAGACGTCATAAGCCCGACGTCTGGGACATGGCAAGACCGATGTCTTGGACATGGCAATCCTGACATCTGGGACGTGGCAAGACCGATGTCTTGGATGTGTCAAGAGAAATGTTTGGGACATGGCAAGATCGACGTCTTGGACGTGTCAAGAGAGACGTCAGGGATGTGGAAAGAGCGATGTCTAGGACGTGGTAAGACTGATGTCTGGGACGTGGAAAGATCGATGTCTGGGATGTGGAAAGAGAGACGTCTTTGAGGTGGCAAGAGAGACAGCTCGGTGGTGGCAAGAGATACGGCTTGGAGGTGGCAAGAACGACGTCTACGAGGTAGCAAGAGTGACATTAAGAGGTATCAGCTCCGACGTGGTTTCTATGGGAGCGACACTACAAGACACTGCAATAGAGACTATGTTGTAGGTATTTAAAAAAAATTACAATATCAATACTGAGAGGGTTGGTACATTAACCTTTGGAGATTCCATGTGAAGGAATCAAATGGATGAGGAGGGGAAATTCTCTATCATCTTATTTACTGCAACCTTTATTTGATGAGCTAAAAGGAACCACTTGTGTTTTTAACTTTATTTCCTTTAAACGTGTCTACAGGGAGAAGAACGAAATTGTTGATGGCCTCTCAAAGGCAAGGCTTCAAATGGCATTTGGTCAATGGTTCATCCAAGCGAAGGAAGAGGGTGAGTTGAATAAGTATCACCAACCTCCCTTTCATGAACAAGGGCATATTTTGCAAACTTCTGGAAGCGACTTATAATCCTATATGATTGCTCTTTCAGATACTCATTTAATATGGTTGGTTATTAGGCATTGTCTTACAAAAGAGGAATAAACATGGCCTTGGCAGATGTCCCTTGTGTAAAGTGAATGAGGAGAGAACCGTTGATCTCATTATGATTTGTTCCTACTCATTGTACCTTTGGAAGTGGAGGCCTTAATTGGGATTAAAATGTCTTGAAAGGAAACACTATTGATGAAGGTATGAATCTTTGGTTTGAGAATTCAAATGTAAACAAGGTTAAAATATTGCCTGCTTGGGCTATTTGGCTCACAAGGAATGCATGTCTTTTTGAGGACAGATTCATTCCACTAACCGAATGTGCATCCCAGGGTCTGAGTATTCTCAGTAGTTTTAGACAACAAAATTTGGGAAAACCTGTTTTATAGATAGTTGTAGAGTATGTGGACAAGTCAAAGCCATGGGATTACTTCAATGAAACCTCCTCTCAAGGGGATCCAACACAGAGTTTTTGTGCTGGTGGTAGTATATTTATGAAGGATTCACATTCTCTAACGTTTAGAGCGGACGTGGGTCAGGGTACAAATAATTATGCAAAGTTAATGGACTTGAAACTATTCCTCACTCTGGCTTGTGAGGAAGGAATCACATCCCTACAAATCTTTGGAGATTCCATGCTTGTAATCAAATGGATGAGGAGGCGAAATTCTCTATCATCCTATTTACTGCAACCTTTATTTGATTAGCTAAAAGGAATCACTTGTGTTTTTAACTTTATTTCCTTTCAATGTGTCTACAAGGAGAAGAACCAAATTGCTGATGGCCTCTCAAAGGCAGGGCTTCAGATGGAATTTGGTTAATGGTTCATCCAGACAAAGGAAGAGGGTGAAAGATTTTTTTGTCAAAGATCTCTCTTTTGAAGATGATTTTGTTCTTGACTTTGTAAGGTTGATCCTATAGTAATGGACATCATGGGTGAAAGATTTTTTTATCAAAGATCTCTCTTTTTAAGATGAAGGAAAGTAGAGAAATGATGACACTATTATGAAGACATTTCAATGGTTGTATTTTTATTTCATCTTGAAATACAAATATGTTTTCCTTTTTTCTGAGCAGAAAAAAAGGACCACTTAGGCTGTATATATATATATATATATATATGCCCACTCAGGATGTATATTTATATATAAATGATTTCTGTTAACTTTTGGACTTGAAAGTCCACCACATATTGTTGCAAATATGTCGATCCCACAACTCCTGTAACCTAAAGTCGCAAGGTACACAGCTCTACATTGTGGCTCTTCCTCAACCTACAACATTTACCTTGTCTTTAAAGGAACATAATAAGCCATGAACTACAACTACCGATTTTTTTCTCTTTTACAGGGCTTTGGACATTCCTATAAAACCTGATGATAAGACATAGAACATGCACTAATATCCATTACCAATTACAAATTCAAACCCAGATTCTCTCCATATTTCTTTCATATGCCAAAACATATTTTTCTCCCTCAACAATTTATAGAAATGATTTTGATTGTCTTTTATTCCATATTTCAATCTTATTTTGCTCACATATAAAGTGGTATAAATTTTAACAAATTCCCCACTTATCATCTCTTGAAATCGAATTAATTTATTCTATGGAAAGATACGGTAAGCAAGCACTTCAACAAAAGAATTAACAAATGATAGCCACAAGTCGGAGAGTTCACTAATAGCCACTAGATGGCAATGAACACAGCCACAAGATATTTTGCATTGAATAACAATAGTGACATAGAACAATTTTGAATTGTAACTACATGGATTTTCAAAGTTCACATCAACAACAATGGCTTGCTGCTAATAAGCTCTATATGTGCTTTAGTGAAGATCTGCTCCTTATTATTAGAGTATCCATCAAGGATAGGCTGATCTTTGTCAACATTTGGGAGAACTATCTCATCAGAGGAATGATTTTTAGAGACATCTGTTACAAGGACAAATGCATCTACTGCATTGCTGCTAATTTCTTCATCATAAGAGCAGTCAACAAAATCTGCTTTCAACACTGGAAAACTAGGAAATGAATGATATGGTTTTTTCTTGATTTCCTCAATAGAAACATCTATTTCAGCCTTACAATCTAAGATGGTGAATAAACGCTGGTGACACAGAAAAAACTGCATCATTAACCTAGCGACTCTGATCATGATTCAATCAAATTTGAAGACTCCACTGGAGAATGAGCTCATTTGACAAAGATATGGAAGGACACAATGGGAAGACCAAGTACTTAAGCTTGTGTTTTCTCCAGGAAGTAATTTTTTGTTCAATCAATATATTCTTGTCCTTTCCTGAGTTTTTCAAAAGAATATTTCTTTACTTGCTGCATTCAAACGAAGACCATGAATCTACATTTGTATATCCTTCTTTAAAAACTGTAGACATACCTTCTTCTTGTACATATGTATAGCGATATTTTCAGAAAAATAAAATATTGTGATGTTTTATGTCGATAATATCGATTTTGGATAAATCATGGAATATATCACAATACTAGTAATATATGTAACATCGATATAAATACAAAAGTCAAGCTCTCAATTGTATCATCTCATCATACTGATTCACAGTAATCGATTCTTTAGCTTACGAACACAATATCTTGTGTTTCTCTTGTTCATGGGNTATATATATATATATATATATATATAAATGATTTATGTTAACTTTTGGACTTGAAATTCCACAACGTACCCACTCAGGATGTATATTTATATATAAATGATTTCTGTTAACTTTTGGACTTGAAATTCCACCACATATTGTTTCAAATAAGTTGATCCCACAACTCCTATAACATAAAGTCGCAAGGTACACGGCTCTACATTGTGGCTCTTCCTCAACCTACAACATTTACCTTGTCTTTAAAGGAACATACTAAGCCCTGAACTACAACTACCGATTTTTTTCTCTTTTACAGGGCTTTGGACATTCCTATAAAACCTGATGATAAGACACAAAACATGCACTAATATCCATTACCAATTACAAATTCAAACCCATATTCTCTCCATATTTCTTTCATATGCCAAAACATATTTTGCTCCCTTAACAATTTATAGAAATGATTTTGATTATCTTTTATTCCATATTTCAATCTTATTTTGCTCACATATAAAGTGGTATAAATTTTAATAAATTCCCCACTTATCATCTCTTGAAATCGAATTAATTTATTCTATGGCAAGATATGGTAAGAAAGCACTTCAACAAAACAATTAACAAATGATAGCCACAAGTTGGAGAGTTCACTAATAGCCACTAGATGGCAATGAACATAGCCACAAGATATTTTGCATTGAATAACAACAGTGGCATAGAACAATTTTGAATTGTAACTACATAGATTTTCAAAGTTCACATCAACAACAATGGCTTGCTGCTAATAAGCTTTGTATGTGCTTTAGTGAAGATTTGCTCCTTATTATTAGAGTATCCATCAAGGATAGGATGATCTTTGTCAACATTTGGGACAACTATCTCATCAGAGGAATGATTTTTAGAGACATCTGTTACAAGGACAAATGCATCTACTACATTGCTGCTAATTTCTTCATCATAAGAGCAGTCAACAAAATCTTCTTTCAACACTGGAAAAATAAGAAATGAATGATATGATTTTTTATTGATTTTCTCAACAGAAACATCTATTTCAGCCTTACAATCTGAGATGGTGAATAAGTGCTGGTGACACAGAAAAAACTGCATCATTAACCTAGCGACTCTGATCATGATTCAATCAAATTTGAAGACTCCACTGGAGAATGAGCTCATTTGGCAGAGATATGGAAGGACACAGTGAGAAGACCAGGTACTTAAGCTTGTGTTTTCTCTAGGAAGTACTTTTCTGTTCAATCAATACATTCTTGTCCTTTCCTGAGTTTTTCAAAAGAATATTTCTTTACTTTCCGCATTCAAACGAAGACAATGAATCTACATTTGTATATCCTTCTTTAAAAACTGTAGACATACCTTCTTCTTGTACAGATGTATAGCGATATTTTCAGAAAAATAAAATATTGTGATGTTTTATGTCGATAATACCAATTTTGGATAAATCGTGGAATATATCGCAATACTAGTAATATATGTAACATCGATATAAATACAAAAATCAAGCTCTCAATTGTATCATCTCATCATACTGATTCACAGTAATCGTTCTTTAGCTTACGAACACAATATCTTGTGTTTCTCTTGTTTATGGGTTCATCTTCTCTTCTCTTTATGATGTGCTTATGATTCATGCTGACTTAGGGTTTATTGGTGATTCCATTTGGTCCTCTCTTTCTTGTGATCTCAACATATTTATCAATTTCATTCTTTCATATACATGGCATCAAACTTCAATATTTCTAAGAATAGCTATATCAGTAACAAAATTCAAGAATATGCATTTAGAGTATTGAAGACCTTTATTCCATGATGACCAAAAGGCCACAACATAGAGTAGATTAAAACTTCTACAGAAAAATGAGAACTATGTTTTGTGAAGTGTACAAACCACAAGATATCATGTACTATAAAATTTTACACCATAAGGTGCTTTCCCCTCATTTCATACATTGTCTTATTTCATAAATTAGAATGTTATAGATCCTTTGAAACTCCAGACCATGTTATCTCATGAAGTTCCACCAACCCAACTACTTTACTTTCAAGTTTCATATCAGATCTGGTTATAACCAAAACAACATATGACTGGTATATTTAATGGTTCCAGGCAACTATTACTATTTGTTGTAAGAAATAACCAAAAACATAATGAAGTAAATAATATCACAATCAATAATCATACAAAATGGCTATCATGTTAGAGTGTTTCATACTGATGAATTCACTATTTCTAGCATGAAGGTGGAGTAGCAAAGGATTCAAGACAATGCATATAAAATTGACAGGCTATTTTTCTCAATTCAATTAGCCACACAAAACCCTATCTTAGAGAGCTCAATCCCTAAGATGCTCTACTTATGTTCACATCTGGACTCAAAAAATACAGGAATTGCCATCATGCAGTCTCCTAGAGTTATCTTAGATCAATCAAAATAATGTCCATAATATTTTGGAGTTCCAAGTTATGAATGCATCATGCCAAATGTTCATTGAAAAAACAAAAACATTCTAGAAAATGCATTCATCTATCATTCTATGTAATATGCATTCAATATAAAAATAAAATATGGGGTATGACTGACGTCTGTTAACTTTGAAGCTGTAGTGGGCCTTCTATTATGGTATAAATGGGTGCCACCTTATTAATAACAGCCTAAGATTAGATTACAATAATAATATTGTGGTTGCTGAGCAGGAAGGTAGGTGGGATGGCAATTGGCAATTGTCCCACAATTGACTATCAACCTCGACAAGCTATATATGTTGCAGACTGTATCATGTGGGTGTCATTACCATTGCACTTTAGTGTACATTGCACTCATAGTACTGGTGTGATCCCCTTGTGCATGTGGATTATGTAATTAAGAGTTATTAAGTTGGAACGTGTTTATGTTTTAAACAGTCCACCTGTGTATTGCCTTCTATCATTCCTATATTTTTAATTTGATCCTAGCCTACCCAACTCAAGGATTCCCAAATTCTACTTACAGAGTCATGTATATTAATTTAGTGTTATAATTTACCTTCCAAACTCTAGCATGTCTAATCTCTTGTTCGAGTGTAAATTTTACCACATATCAGGATCTTAAAAAAGCTAACACAACACAATGTTGGATATAATGGACCAAAAGAATAGCAACATATGCATAGTGAAACTAGTACAACACCTCTCACGAGTTCATCACTGCAATTCACTTTGTCCAACCTTACTGCAAAAAGATATCAATCAATTTCCTTATAATGTACACCGTGCTAAAGAGATACACATTAACTTTCAAAGGTCTTTGATCACCTCTTTCTGTTATGTAAGCCATGGTCACTTTATTAGAGGAAAATATGTGACCAATGTCATATTATAACGTTGAAGTTAGAATTAGAGTTAGGTGGTTAAACCACTATAACCAACTTAGAGTGTTATATCATAATATATTGAGGGATGAGTAACTTGAAAGAGTGGTATATGTATTCTGGGTATCCTACCTTGGGTTTTGTAGACCCACAAAACATATACCTCTCTCTTGGAATTTTATGCACAAAAACAGGTTAAGAATCTCCTCACTATTCTGCTGCATTTTTCTTCTGCTCCAGATCTTAAGTGTCTACATTTTTCAAAAATGTCTCCCTTCTGTAAAAATGACCTTAGCTTCCTCATAAAATTGGGTTCTATTGTTTCCCCCTCTCTAATTCTCATTGTTTCCCTCAATGGCCTCTGAAATTGAGTGTGGAAAGGAAGATACACAAGGTTCTGCAAACTGGCTCAGATCTGCTCTCCAAAAAAGGCAACTGCCCTCTTCAAATTTTTGCGTTCTCTGCCTGTTGTCTTTTATGTTTAACAAAAAGCTTGTCTGTCTTCTATCTTTCACAGTGGATCTAGATCATATGTCTCCTTCCACACCACCTTTGACTAGTTAAAGAGTTGTTTAACAACTTCACATCTATCAATTGAAATTTTCCTTCTTTAATTTAGTTTAATTTTTTCCCAATGTTTAACTTAGGAACTTGAAAAATAAATTTGAAACCCCTTGTTAAATTAAATAATATTAATTTACCTTCTTAATTTAAAATTTCTGTGGATTCCATCCTTTTGAGAGCCTTCATAGCCTTTTTTCGACTTTCTCGCAGCCTCATCAACCCTTCATATCTCACATTTTTCAATGCAGAGTTTCATTCCTTGTCTATCCAAGGTTCACAAGAACAAATGGGATTTCGTCTCCCTCCTGGTCTTCAATTCAAGGGTCTCCATGCCTCTATACTTCTTCAACCTCTTCAAAAATCGAAGGCTCCAAGATAGGTATTTGGTCTGATACCATGTAGAATATGGGTGCATACATAACACAACAATATAAACACATAAATATAAACAAAATAATAAATGTCACATATTAATAAAGATGAAGATTTGTAATGAATTGTGAACGAGTCAAAGATTTGTTTTAACTTTTATGTAAGAAAAGGTGGACTTTCTGATTGTTGAAATTTGTAGTTCCTATTCGTCTAAAATTGAACAAAAGGAGTGAAGGTCATTTCAAAGTCAATACATGCATACAAATCCTCACACTCTTTCATTGTGTATTCTTTATGGAAACACTTTGTTGCTCTAACACTGTAATAGTAATCATTAGAAAACAGATCAAACTTCCAATTATGCGATCAAATGAGCTAGAGCCATTAAGTTCATCTACGTAAGTTGTTGATACACCTATCAACACAAACAATTAACCTGCATGATTCTGATTATTAATGACAAAAGATTTACCTGCATGATTCGGAATATTGATCATCAAAGTACAAGGGTTCCAAAAATGCTATACGAACTTTGAAGAGTCATTGCAACATTACTATACATACAAAAAGAAATCCACTGGGAGACCTTTCCTAGTACCCACATACAAGGAACACATCCAAAATATCTAAACCATATCAAGCAATTTGAAGATTTTTCTAGGAATTCCTAATTGATATACGACAGGCTTGAAAACATTTCTCAGCTAAAAGATGTTTTGGCATAAGCCACTTAGTAAATAAATACAACACAAGAGTGTTTTTATACTAAAGCAAACTTTATTATTTTTTTTTATTGCTCTCGCTGCTTGGGATGGATAATCTGTCCCCAAAATCAATCAATCTCAAAAATGAAGACAACACAGCCAAAATCAAGATGCTCCTACTTTACTTAAAGTCTGCTTAGATGAAAAAATCAAAATACCCCCACATTACATAATGTATCCTCAAATACCCCCTTCCTCTTCATCTATTGGTGTTGTCTAACTTACCATTTCTTTGATGATTTATTGATAATAACACGCATCTTAAGTGTGTGGAAACAAATGGAGATGGGAAGACACTAATTGCGCATTCATAAATCAATATTCTTAAGTGGCCTAACAGTAGTTAAAACCCATGCTAGTCATGATGCTTCCATTTTATCATCCCCATCTGCAAGCCCCTGCTAGTATGGGATATAAGGATAATTTCACAGTCATTTCAACTCAGTTTTTTGACTTTCTAGCCTTGGAATTTCATGTAATCCTTAGTGTTCAGTGTACCCAACAGACCCAACCCACTAGTCCTTGTGCTCTGTGAACCCAACCTAAGCTTAGAACTAGTTGTCTCGGTCATTAGATGTAATCATGAGAATACCACCAAAGCAATTTTTAAAACAACCGCCAAACCATATTTGGAAACTTGAATAAACAACCCATTTGTACAAAGAAAGCAGAAAGGGCAAACCAAAAAATAAAGGTCAAATACGACAAAACCATTGAGGATGAAGAGCATTTTAGAACAAATGCTAGCAAGAACTCACAACAACAACTAGCAATATCTGAAATGATAATCAATGTTGTCCCATTAATTTGAGGGTCAAGTGTACCGAGTTTAGTTCCAGATCAAATTTGAATTATTGAGTGGAAAAACCTTGCATATTTCAAAAGCAACCTGAAATGGACTATGTAATCAAAATTACGTCGAAGTAATACCAAGCAAGGAATCAGATCTACTGTAGAATATCACAATTCAATCATTTTGATCTCGAAGTTAAATATGCAAAAAGACCTCTATTCAAGAATTATATGCATAATTTGTATAGACAAGACACTCAACTTAGCCTTTAAGGAACCCATGTTCATCAATAAGATTAGCATATAGAGAAACAATCATAATTAAGACCTTTCACAACCCTGTACAATCTTCAACATAAGAAATAATGCAGTTATACTTTTTAAAAAAATTGTTGAGAATATACATAGTCAAAGATCAACAGGTTGTATAAAGAAACAAATGTAGCAAGGGTATTTATTAAAAGATGCAGTAAAACTCTTTGTGCTTCAAGTAGCGGCTAGAATCATTTCCTGACTCCCAAAATTGATAAAAATAATGTACCTGACATGAAATTCTCCATCAGTATTGATGTATTGGATACATTTTAGTAAAAGCGTGAGGCCAAATCATACACTCAACTCCCAGGGTAAGGTCCCCTTGCTTCATATTCCTAATTTATGTTGAATGGATGTCCATCACTACCATAGTATGGCACTCTGTCCCTATAAGAGTCATAACCTCTTCCCTGGATTACCTTCTCCAAGGGCACCAACATGACCACGAGGTTCATGAGAATTCTCATTGTATCCAACCATTGGGCCACCAACACTATGTTGAAACTGACTTAGATTGGCTTGTTGATACTATTGTTGCCGCACTTGTGTTTCTCGACGTAAAAATTCTTCTCGATATTTAGCCTGTTGAGCTCGCATTTCTCTTAACTTCTCCTGGTATTGAAAATTAATTTCTCTGGTGCACTGCCAATAAAGAAAACATGCAGTTTGGTCATTAAGCATCCATATGAACACAAATGAGAATGTATAAAACCATATCCCTTCATAATAGTAATTGGATACACATGAATACCAAATGAGATGTACGTGTTCAAAAATGCTACATTATTTGAATCTCAAATATAAGATGCATGAGTTTAGCATTACTACAACCTATCCATCAGGGCCATTTACTCCAACCTATCCATCAGGGCCATTTACTCCAACCTATCCATCATGGTTAGTTAGTTATACGAATTTACCATGATATCAAAGCATTAGAAAGATGTTATACAATTACAAAAACAATCAAAAATAAGATCAACAATATTTTTAAAGCATTCAAACTTCAAACCAATCATGGTTATGGAAGTGACAGTAACAATACACAAAGGCTAAAACCATGTCAGGGTAACTTTGTCATCATCACTACTTACACTACAAATTGATATCCTTAGTAGGATATGCAGAAAATTAGTTGCATTCTTAAACATACTATATACCATAATAATGTACACTCATCCCTAACCATAATGATATATTTTTGACACTCAGGTATCTTCATCCATAGAAAAAAATAGTGATGGCAGTTTCACGAATGAGAATATTTTTAGGGGGGTTGGGGTTTAAAAAACAATTTTCACTTCTCCAAAGCCTTCACAGCAAAGCATGTATGGAGGCTTATCCAAGGTAAGGATCCATGGTGTTTGGTTGTAGTGCAGAAGTATAATAGCCCTGGGACTGTAGAAGAGTGGATCAAAAAGACTGTGAAGACTCAAGAGTACTCATGGAAAGAATTCCTAGCCTTTCCTGTCATTGGGAATTAGCTTGTGTGGAGAGTTGAGAATGGTTCAAAGATAAGATTCAGGGAAGACCCTTGGCTGGGCTACAATGACGAATATAGGCTTCCAGTACACATGGCTTTGTTTTTGGGTGAAAGAGGCTTTTTAAATCTTGGTCAGATAGCAGATCATGAGCTTTCTTCTATTTGGAGGCAGGGTGTCCAGTACAACCAATCATGCACCTATCTTTCAAATACAAGAATGATAACGGTGTCTGGTAACACTGATCATGCACCTTTAATCTTAATTTGGATTTCGACTTTAACTTTAACTCGACTTGGACCTTGACTCAACTTGTCTTTACTCGAACTTTTCAAAAACTTCATTACATGACCATTGAACTCATTTAATATAAATACCCTACCACTCATCTCACACTTTACATATATATGACAAATCTTAACTCTTTAAAAATTTTGGACTCACTTTTATAAATAACTTGGACCCCTTACTTTGAATCAAGAAATACCCTAATTATAACCTTTATAAACCTTTTATTACATACTTTGATTTGACTCCCACTTTGATTTGACTCGATAAATTACCCTTTTATAACTTTTTACATTAGTGCATTCTCAACAAGGCTTGGCTAAAAACTCGATTGGATAACACTCTTGACTTGACTTGAACTTTAATACTTTTACATAATTCTTTGACTTCTCTTGCTAGACTTTGACTTGGAATCTTTACCAAGGAAAATTACAACATATATAACCTCAAGAAGCTCCAAAAAGTTGCTCAACGTAAAAAATAAATCCTTTTAAAAAAAAATTGCCAAAAGAAAATACCTCAATATCCTGTTTTTGACAAAGCTTAGTTCCATAGATCTGTACTGTGCTTTTGACAACGCTTTGCCATCAAATCGCCTTTTATTTGCATTTCATTCGCCTAATTTCAACCTGCCATGTACAACATGTGTCATACTCGCAGATCTGGTTTTTTCTTTCTTTGGACAGTTCTCTATCATTACATAAGTTCATCACAGATCACAGGTTCCATTTGCGTGAACAAAACTATGACAGTCAATATCTTTATGCTCGAACTTCCATCCAAGCCGTATCTGCAATGGATCCCTCTTCCGTGCATTCTCACAATGTCGACAGTCTTTGGCCCGCTGCTTCAGATTTGGGTACACCTTGCTATATGGACATGTATATGAAACGAAAAAAAAATTGATTCTCTTACAAGTATTCACACAAAAAATTGTTAAAAAACAACTACAAGTGCATGCGCCTTTGGTTCTGCTGCAAATTGTGTTAAATATAATGTAACCTCAAGAGTCTGACTGTACACTGCCAGCTGTACTGGACAACTGTACTTTCTATTTTTGTCTTGCTTGAGCCTATTTAGCTCAGCGATTTCCCATTACATTGTAACTTCTTCATTATCTTCAGTTCTTCTTACATTCTAATATACTGTTTTCTGTTCTATCTTTCTCTCTGCATTTCTTGCTTCACAATTTATCATGGTATCAAAGCTTCAATAGTAAGCCTCTTCACACAGTCCATAGAGCAACACGATCCTCACAGCGCAGACCTTGCACGGATCTCGAGAAGCATTTGACACAGTCTTTTTCACAAGGATTGGAGAGTTGTTCGTCATACTCTCGAAACATCCTCGCAGGAAAATTCCACGAGGAAGCAGACCGTCATACGCTCAAAGATCAGCGTAGGAAGCTTGCAGAGGAAGCAGAGCGTACAACGCTCGGAAGATCGAGGAAGAAGAGATCGAGAAAGATGAAACTTTAAAGATTCTTGTAATCTTTTTATGAATCGTCAAAGATTGATGAAGAAGAGCTGCAGGAGGCGAGAACTCTTGAAAAATTCGAAGAATTCACTCAAAATCGTTAAAGATTGCTGCAGAAGGCAGCATCGTTTAAAGTTTTTTGAAATTCGCTTAAATCTGTTAAAGATTGCAGCAGAGGACAAAGAACTCGTGAAATTCTTTCAAATCTTTGAAAGATTCACGAATCTTTCTTCTACAGGAGTAAAGAACGCGTCTCAGGTGCAAAGAACCACCATTAAAGCCGTAAGATTCGTCCTCCAAATGCATCCGAGGCGGGAAACCAGTTCAGAAGGGATGAGGAGAGAGCGGAAAAGGAGAAAGAAATTCAGCCGTAAGATCTTGCGTAGAGAACCGACAACCGTTAGATCAGCGAGAAGGTGCACGAGGTTTAATCCTCTGGAGCGCACAGGAGGAATTTTGACTTGTGAAGTCATGAAATCATGAGTCATTCTGGACCGTTGGATTGAGAAAGATCGTGAGCCGTCGATCTTATCCCATCGCAAAATCGAGAATCGTGAGTTGGACGAGCAAAGGTTATTTGCACTCCAAAACTCCGATACGCGAAATCCCGAGAGGACTTGACAGTCGTCCATATCAGAGGACAGGTGGCAGCAGATCCAAGCCATCAGTCCATCACCATTTCAGAGTTCGGGATATCGGAGGTCTCGTTGACAAAAGACACTCCACAGCGAAAGTCGCGAAATCGCGATTCA